>JAGXCT010036466.1:15657-28039 GCA_022495035.1 Philopotamus ludificatus | reverse complement strand
TAAGAAATTCAAACATAAAAGCATATGTTAATTTTATGATTTTTTTTTATTACTTCCTTGCATCTGAATATACAGTTTATTCAAATGCTCTAAAATATCCATGAAATAGGCAATGCAAATAATCTATTTCTTATTATTTAGTCAGGTTGAGTCTAACTTCCCTTAAACATCAAAAAAAAAATAAGCTTATCTCTAAGATCAAATACTCACGCAGTTACGTTTTTTCTTGAAAACCATTGAACATTTGTATGGTTTGATCAAAAACTGTTGATAATATAATTGGCAGTGTTTTTAAACAATAACATTACTGGTGCTACTTCTGTGGAGCTCCCACAGATATAAGCCCAGAAAAGATTTTCTGATTTAGTTAAACATATCTGTGAGATTTGTACTTGTTTCAAGAGAGGAACAAAATAAAAGCTCTTCTTTAAATGAACCGGAGTAAACATATTTTCAAACACCAGCAACTGAGAACACTACATTAGTTGGTTCATAGAGTTGAATCTAAAACAAATCTAATGCTGCAGACTTGATCTCCTGCTCAACCTGATCCTTGATGTCAATTGCTATGTCACTGATCCTCTTTCGGATAGTGTTGACTGCTCCAATCCATCTCCCAATACAATTTTCACCATTATTAGAGCACATGGTTTAATCACCGTCTCAGAAATTCAGAGATTCACTCCCTGAAACTTTAAAATTACCCTCAGGAGGGAATTTCCCACCGGTTGCGAACTCCTGGCTTAAATTTTGAAATGATGGATTGTTGTAAATAATATTTGTAATAAAAAAATATTAATCGGCTAAAAAAGTTATCGAAAAAAATATGTTGAGTATATATTCTTGTGATAATCTGGTGGTTCAAGTGTTTTGTTTTTCTTTATAGTGAATAAGAATGGAATAAAATAATATTTTCTGTCTAGGGTTAGTCAGGATTGACATCTTTTAAGCGATGAAACTGGTTCATTAATAAATCGATCGTCCTAGATAATTATGCGTTCTGTCTTCGAACGCGTACTAGAAGTGCAGTTTCCGTTTTGTTCTTGTAATACTTTCATAAGTCAGTTGAAGTGGATAAAATATAAGATTATGTAGAATTGACTACAAAAACATTGTATATGATAAAAGTTTACAATTTAATAAAATGGATCGAAATTATAAACAACATTAAATAAAGATTAGAAATCATTGGTGAGTATACCTATGATATCATAAGCCAACAAAGATACGAATTAATACATTTTATCTTACGTAAATAAAGTGTCCGTTTTCTTTTAATATTTTTTGGATATCAGTATTGCATTGACGTTTTATAAACATGTCAAAAAAAATATAAATTTTGAGTGGTATTACGTCAAACACTCACAATTAATTTTAATTTATTTATGATATATATAAAATAACGATTGTATTTGTTACTAAATTGGACCAAGTATATATTTTGATTGACATGTTACGTACGACTTTCAGGGATTTCATTGGAATAGATTGAAACATTTTTTTTTATTAAGTATTTATTTAAGCAAACAAAAAATACATTTACAATGAATTTATCGTGTTCTGTTACTAATACCACCTGTGCACCATGTGGATAAATACAAAAAAAATAATTAGCATTGGTTATAAGACAAATGTGGTAGCATCCACATATTACCATGGATAAAGATTTTAATCATAAATCGTAATCACTAATTAAACTCAATTAATATAACTAATAATATTCGATAAATTCGAGTAAATTAACTACTATTTAAGTAAACATGGTATAGTTTATTTAATTGCAATCCATAGCTTCAATCTGACTATTATTGTCATACCCAATGTTGCACTGGTCACATACAACGAAAAATTTTTCGTAGGGCGCGTGTTTCTCTTTTTTGTGGCACAATGGATGCACCAAGTATATGTTTTCCCTAGTGAACATCAGCCGGTAGTACTTATCTGCGTCTATGCGATAGTTCTTGCTGTGTTCTTTGATGTTGAAGCAATGTGGAATTTTTTCGCAGCTCGCCGCCTTCAGGATGCTCTGCAGAATGCTTCTCGATAATTCGACCTTGTGATCAAAACTCCAGGTGGAGAACACTTCTTTTTCACTACGCAAAGAATATGGGTTAATATTATGGTCGATTAGGATCTTACACCCATCTTGATCCCATTCGCCTTCACATTCGAATTTTCCATCGTTATCACAAAGTTTGTCTTCATTGTCGGATTTTCTGTTGAAGTAATAGCTGTGGTAATTGTTGGTGTTGAGCTTCTCTTCCAGTTCTTCGAAGAAACGATCAAATTTTATTCTTGGTATTTCTCTCGTACCTCCTATGTACGACGGAGACTTGGTGATTTTTGTTTTGATCTTGGCGAAATAGCCGATGATTCTAGACTTTGCTTTGTTGGCCATGTACTCTTCCTTTGTGTTGAACATTGAGTCCTCGTGAAACCAGTCTGAATCTTCTTCCTTTGTTGATTTTTTCACGTGTTCTTGTTTTTTTAAATTCGTTTCACAAAAATGTTGAATAATATCCGGATTTTCTTGTAAATATTGTTGCACGGCTAGACTGAATGTTGGTTTATTTGGAAAAAAACTACGAACATTAATTTTATCGGGTGCTTTATTTTCAGGTAATATTTCCACAATAGTTTTCTGCTTCACTTGCTGCAAGTTATCATCAGTTTCCACCAAAAAGCCGGTGCTTGTATCGTAAAGCATATAACGCCCCGATTCATCAAGCTTTAGACATTTGACGCCTTCATCAACTAATGAATTAACACTGTTAGCAGTGACTCCTACCTTTGAGCCTTCTTTGTCTGCAACACAAAATCCTCTTTTGTCATTTATTTTTGTCTGTTTATTTCCATTCATATTATCACCCACATTGATGATATTAGTGTCAGGATAACAATTCGGCATCTCGGCTTCAATATCTTCCTGTTTTGCACGATGCATTTTATCTGCTTCTTCGTTATCATGTAATATTTCCACAATAGTTTTTTGGTCCACTTGCTGCAAGGATATGCCAGGTTTCACCTCAACGCCAGTAATTGCATCGCATATCATGTGCTTCCCCATAGGCAGTTTTAGGTGTGTAATGCCTATATTAATTAACGCCATTATATTGTCAGTAATATCTGCTATATTTTGGCCCTTTTTGCCTGCAACGCTATATGATTTTTGCACATCCGCATCAGTTTTGTTTGCCGGAACAGCGCCCATATACAAATTTGCATTAGATTGGTCTCCCACGTTACCGACGTTAGTATTTGGATCACGATAATAAAACGGTTTCGCATCAGCCCATGCACTCAAAATTGAACTTGAACCGCTTGATACATTATTAAATGCTCTCTTTTTAGTTGGCAATTTCTTTTCTACCACGAGAATAGCACCCTGATCCAAATTTATAAAAGAATCATCGTTGACGATGACGGCGCCAGTGTTAGGGTCGTAGCATTGCAGCTCTCCCACCATTTCCAATTGTTTAGCCGCCTGCTCCAGAAACGATTTAAGGCCATCAGCCAAAATACCGATAAAAAAACTTCGCTCTTTATCCGTGGCATTGCGTATGTATGCCATTTTTAATTGAGACTGAAGTTTTTTGAAACTAAAATTATTTATCTTATCAATTATATTAGATATCGGTTGATAAGATTCGTTAAAGACATGTACGTATATAGATAGCTGGTAATATATCAACGCGTGATTACTATATTTGTAGGTACTGGTTGTAATTATGTGTATAAGCGTTTTCTTAACTTATTATATTTTCCTAGCCCCAACACTTTAATATATATATATATATATATATATAACATTATTTTAAATATATATATATCATCATCATCATTTGCCAGCCACAAGGCTCTCACTTGAAATGTTTTATACCCCTGAAGCAATACGCAACACAGACTGTTCAAAATGTATTGCATGCTTCTATTATTTTAGATGCCAATCCGTCGTGTTGAGCAATATTAGGTAAACAGCAAAAGACGATTAAATCGGCTCGTGGCAACCAAGGGTTAAATATATTATTATTTAATTAACGCAAATTTATTTAGCATTTTGAATTTAATTGTTATTTTAAAATTCATAATAGCGTACATTGAGAGTCTTTATAATTTATTTTGAATATACAGTCAACGCTTCTATAGCGTTCACTTCTATAGCGTTTGCGGCGGTTTTTTTGTATAGTGTTCATTTTACAAAACGCAATATTTACAAGGTTAAATTAAAATTTTCGTAAATATATTATTGAGGTGCATTTTAAATATGTACGTGCACTTAGAAAATATTTGTCAGCGGCTGTTTGCCCCTTTACCTCGCTAGGCGTGTTCTGTACCCTTTTTGGTGAATCACCATCTAAAAACGTTCCAGGGATATTCATCACAATACAGTAAGAAAATATTTTTCTACTTGTATAGTCATGGAACAAACTATGATCAAGTAAATCGATGCATACGATTTTTAAGGCATTAAGGATTTCTTATGTGATAAAGGGTTTTCAATCATCTCTAATTTTTTTATAAATTGGAGAAACCGGTATTAAAAAAATCTCTCTGGAACGTGACTTTAGATGACTTTGACAGTAATTAAATGTTCACTGGAATACATATGCGAGGTCAATATCCCCACGCTTATGTAGGCACAAGCTATTGTTTCCAATTAAACACGTGCAAAGTCATTGAAAATATGAAAATATAAAATGGGTTAAATAGTTTGATTTGTTTTTCAAATCGCAAAGAAAGTTAAAAAAACCTAACCCCAAATTTTGTATGGGTGCCTAACTTTCTAAAGCGTTTTTTTCTATAGCGTAGTCCCTATCTGAACGTTATAGAAGGGTTGACTATATATAAAAAAAAATCATTGGAAAAATGTATAAGAAACATCTATAGGGTTTGATCTGATATGCTATCCAATAAAAGATACTTTATTTTATAAATTAATAGAAAAAAACGTGGTTCAATTTTTTTGCTGAAAAAACTTTTGGACAATTATTATGTCTGGTCCACATTTGCAGCTGGCCCGTTGTCAATAAAGGTTGCTCATCCCTGCTCTACAGCAATACCAATTTTATCGACATCATCGATAAGCCCAGGATATGTTTTTCTGTTCCAAATGTTCTTGGGTACCCCTAAAGAGCCGTGTTATAGGAATCTTTATTTATTTATTAAAGATTTTATGTAATTTTTGACTACGACTGTTATTGATATAGATTGTATGGAATTGCAGGTGGCGAAAGCGGAGGTCCAGGATCGGAGACCAGCGCAGGGACAGCTCGATCGTCCAGGTCGCGGGCCCTGGAGTTGGCTCAACAGTTGGCGGCAGCCTTGCAGCAAGCGGCGCCTCCGCCCCCGCGCCCGGACTACACCACTGCTGCCGCCGTGTTGCGATGGCTCGCACCACCTCATGGACACCATGCCACGGTCAGTACCTCTTTGCTATTATATATCGCTATCATTAATCTAGACTCAGCTTCAAAATGTGGACACGGGGTTAGGAGTTCAGCTAGTTGTGCTGAAACCCGCAGTAAGTCTTTGACTTTCCCGATTAATTGGTTCAGAAGGTTTTCGTGTAAATCGAGGCTTATCTAAAGCTTCAAAACTATTTCCAACAAATTTTATATTTTCATATAAATATCTTCCAAATATTAGGTAGTGGTGTTTTAAGGGTCTTAGGGTTTCACTGTGATATGTGGTTTGATTTTCCAAGTAAAATTGTTAGCCTATATTTCTCCATCTTCTTCTTCTCTCGTGCTGTGTCCGCTAACGAACGTTAGCGATTACTGTCCTGAATGAAGAGGTGGCATCTCCTCTAAACCATTGTCGTATGATCTTCTACCAGAACGTTCTTGGTTTTCAGGGACCTCGTCTTCTTTGAATCTTACCCAGAATAATGAGTTGTAGTATGTTCCGATATGTTCCGAGATGTCGAGTAACCGAAGTAACTGATTTTTTTAAATTTTCTATGGTTTTTAAAATCTCTCGGTCCATGTTCATTCGCGTCATCATCTCAATATTTGTAACTCTATCCACCTAAATGATACGGAGTCTGCGTCTGTACACCCACATTTCCAATGCTTTTAGGTGTTTAATCGCCTTATCTGTAAACGTCCACGCCTCTACCCTAGACAGAAGGACGGAGAATGCATCTAACTTTAGAGACCTTAAATCCTGGTAAACATTTTTCTTGTTGGGATCTGTACGACTGATATTGCATTTTTCGAAGAAGGGCATGGAAGATTTGAAAGAAAGGCGGCAGAAGGTTATAGATAATATGGCGAATTATTTTGTATAAGAAAAGTTAAATAAATTTTGGCGGATTTGCGGCGTTCAATCCCCAACGGTCCCGTACGGGACCAGTGGTTATGGTACATTCTGCAAACGGTTTACACTGATTTATGATAATATTATTCAAAATATGAATATTAGCTTGCATAAATAATGAATTTTATTTTCGATTTCAATAAATATTTTTGTCATAATGAGTAATATAAACATCTACTCTACAAGGTTAAAAATGACATTACTTAACCCTAATATGTTTAAATTGTACTGACTGAAAAATTTATACTATTTCAAACCTCGATCCTTCTGAAAGAACTTCTGAAATATGAATTCATGCTGTGGTCGTGTAAATATTCATAGAAGCAAAATTATGATATAATTGTATAAAACTAATTCGAAGGCAGTCGTAACCCACAAATCCGCACTTGGTTTCAGAAGATGGTCCACGACTATATTGAAAATTTCACTGCTTTCATCATATTTAAGGATAATTACCGCTCGAGTACTCTTTTAAAATATTAAGAGTTCCAACTAATTTTAAACCGGTGATATTTATGATTGCAACCATTTTTTATTTACAAACTACACTTATTGTGATTAAAATTTAAAAAAAAATGCGCACGCAAAGCTGAAATAATAATTCTAAGTCCCTCGAAGGTATACTTTAGAGAACGTTCGTTATAGACCAGGGGTTGACCCGACATAGTCTATCAATCAAGGTAAAATCTGTCACGAGACCATATTCATTAGATGATAGATCGGGGAACGATAAATGTGATATTATTTAACATCGTTCTTATGGTCTGGGATTATATAAAATAACGATGAATGCGAGAACGATAGGTCGACGTTCCATAGTTAGTAATAGAAAACCTAACAATCGCAATTTTTATTTTTTATTACATTTATCGTGAAATAAATTAAATATTAGGTTGAGTCGTAAATAACTTCCGGAAAAGGTGGTAGTCCGTAGGAGCAAGATCTGGGGAGTAGGGTGGATCTGGCAAAACAGACCAGTTGAGCTCCAGATTTTTTTTGAGTCAATTTTGACGTGTGTGGTCTGGCGTTATCGTACAACATGATAACGCCTTTCTGATTGAAGAGCGTGCAGGACGCTTTTCCAGTAGTTTTTCATGAATTATTTGCAGCTGCTGAACGTACGTATCGGAAGTACTCGTTTCGTTGCGCTTCATCAGCTCGTGGTGGATTATTCCTTGACGATGCCATCACAATACAGTTTTCTTGCCATGAATATTGGCATTAGGGTCCGGTAGGGGTGGTTGATACCATTGATTACCATTACCTTATACAACCATTGTCTTTTGCGGACAATATTTTCATGTGATTCATTTTTCATCGCCTATTATTGCCCGGTCCAAAAGAGGCTCGATTTTATTTCTCCTCGAGAGGAGATAAACATTAGAAACCTGAATCGGAAGTTACTTATGACTCAAAATAATAGTATAATTTTATGGAATACCTCACCCCATTTTCTAGCGAGAAATAGTATTTAATAGGCTTTTTGTAAAGCACTTTTCTTAATTATAGCTTCGTATTTTTTATATAGTGCTGGGTTAGTGAAATTATTTACCGATCCTTCGACAGTTACCATTAGTTTCATTGTTCTTCCTCAGATGACATTTGACTTTATAAATGCATACGTGCAGATACGTGGAGATGTATTGTGTCATATACAGCGCTCATTTTCCTGTATTTCAAAAAGCAAAGGCTTGGAATCGCCACTATTTTCCGGCAGGGTGAGTTTTCCTCGAGTGGTCGGGTGAACCGAGCTACCACTAATCCTCTTGAACATATTGCTCGCGTATACTATGCAGAATATATAGTCCGTAAGTGGGATGGTCTCAATTGGAGGCTGTAAAAAATATTATTCATTAAAAAAAGCAATCATAGCATATATCATTAATAAAACAGAAGCTTTTCTAATATTTTTTTGTTATCAGTCATGCATTTAATATTACCATGCGATATGCAATTTTTCTTATTGCAGTCTTCTAATTATAATTTTTATAAATATATTTAAAACAAATGCATTTTGCACTGCACCCTGCATCCTTCCGCCACAGATCATTTCCACTTCGTTCATAATGCAATGTTCAGACGGCGACAGGGGCGGAGAACAAAAGGATCGCATTGCTTGGCGGTTCTTCAGCTGAAATAAAATATTATGCACAACAGTGCTATGTATGCCTAACATACACATCATCTAACCAAAAAATATAAAAAAACTTCAGTTCACATTAAAAAATTGAATTAACATACATGCATATTTTTATAGAGTTTCTTGATAAAAAACTCAAATTAACTGTATTTTTTCGCATTACCGCCTTCGGATCCCACGTTGGCGTATTTTTTTTGCGTAAACCACCGCTGACGCCAATGTGGCGTTCTCAGATACGCGCAATTTTGCTGATTCTATTTTTTTATCATCTATTTATGCTTCGAAATTTATAAAAATAGATGGCGTAAATTAATAAGAAAATTCCACAAATAAGACCGATTTTCTTAAAAACGTGTATGGTCGATGTGTTAATATTGTTTTCTGAAGAACTCTATTCTTGGCTTGTCCGTGTATTTTCAATTTTCATTGGATTTTTCTCACGTATGAGTAAATTTAATTAATCTTGTGCATTGCTAGAGGTTATTTTAGCATTCTACGTTCATAAATCTTCTCGAGACTGTTATTGTTGGAACAGTCTAAAGAAGTTGATTCTTCTGCATGATCTTCTTACATAGTTATGAAACCAATATCTAACTCTTACCATTTCCCATTTTTCTATTGAAATGGTTATACTTTTTTTTTTAAATCTCTCTCCGAAATAAAAATATCACTATTTAATAATAATTATATTTTTTTTCACGGTTGTCCAAAGCTTAAATGCGCATATTATTTTAATTAATAATTTAAACATGGACGATTCATATTTAGAAATATAAGAAATGTTTATTTCAAAGTTTAATCCATCCGTCATGGCGGCTCGAAAACAACCGCGTCGTCCGAAGGGGGTCTCGCAGGAACCCCAAACATTTCATGTCAAGATTTAAATGGATTATTCTATGAACAAAAATTTGGATTTTTTAACTATTCAATATTTCGCGTATATGGCAACCCTCTCGATTATGTCCTGCCGCTGAGCTCTCGTAGCACGTGTCAATCGCACCTTTCATTTGCACTCGGCACATCAAACCGGAAGCGAGCGAGAAAAAACAACGCGCGCTTGGCAACAGCAGTGGATATTGTTGTTTTTTTCCAATCGCACACAATAAATGATTATTTGTAATAGGGTGTCTCGTGAATAAGATGATACAGTTAACCTCCCTATAACGTACACTCCTATAACGTCCCCCCTATAACGTTTGCGGCACTTTTTCCTATAACATTGATCCCTCCCGTAACGTACATTTTGTAAAACGCTAATTATAATTTTTATAAAATTAACTAAACAATGATTATTTATAATATTTATTCTTAAATTATAATGTAATATCACTTTTCGATGCCATACAATTTATTAATATTAATCGGTCGTCGTTTACAATTTCATTTCTGTTAATTGAATGAAGGATGTATCATCATCATCATAAATGTCAAAACAATGACATATAATTTGTCTTCCGTCAAAAATGATGCTGCTCGTCGACTCTACTAACCCACACAAAATTGGACAGTGATTTATGATATATTTTTCGACGGTGAAAATTCTATCGAGCTTTCAAATGTTTTCAAACAGCGATCGTCAATTCGTTCGAAAAAAAAATCTTCAGTCGAGGATTCGCGATGCGGGACGGGATCTTCGGTCCAGTTGTTGTGTCATCTCGCGATGCCCGCGACGATGTTGGTGGGTGGTCACCGCCTCCTCGACATCGCACTGTCTCCGTCTTTCTCCCAGTCGACTCTCTTTATCCGCCTGAGTGTGAGCGTCTCCCGTAATTGAGTTTCGGTTGACTCGTGCGATATATCTATTTAACTCATTCTCCATCCCGTGACCAATGTGCTCGCGACGGTTCGACGATTGTCTCCTCGCGAAGTGTTGACAGATTGAGGTGATGCGCGGTTCGATGATAATCTGATGATGGATTGCATCGGTGGAAGGTGGAGATCTTCTGGGTCTCCTCCGCCCCTACCGCCGAAGCCATCGGCGCCATCGGTCGACTATCGATATCCCCCTCAAGTGCCGTACTACCACGCTTCAGCAACCTTCGACAGTCGATACCGCGTCTTACCGATCGATGGAGCGATGCGATGCTCTTCAGTCGACGATGTTCACATTATGCCGGTGTTGACGCTCTTCGACATCCAGAAGAACCTCTTCGAGAAGCCCCCCGCATCTCCGATCCCATTGCCTAGACGAAGACGCTCTTCAATATCGAGGATCTGCGCACCTGATTTGCATCAGGTGCGCTACCGGTACTGCGCAGACTCTTCCTGCTTTTCGGTAGTATCAACATTTTTTCAGACATCTGCATGGAATTTGAAAGAGCTTTCTAATCGATCTCGCTAATAAATGTCGGCTATTATCGTCTCACTGAATAACATACACACTTTCATCGCACAAATTGCGAAAAGTACGATTCTAGACAACACGTGTGCGGAATTGGAACAAACATAATTTATCACGGATGTATGTATGTATGTGCGTTCAGTACACGGAAATGCCTGAACCGGAGTACATTCCGGAATATTAATGGACATTATATTATCAAATTTACTCTCCCTCACACCCTCTTTCTCTGAACACTGCACCAACAAACTTTGTTCCAATTGTCCATTATTTTGCGCTGTTTGTTCATTTTATATTCACAGCATCGTCGAAATAATTAAATATAAATTAGAATTTTATGATTAATGTATAAATTTAATTAAAATATAACTTTTCACAGAACGCATCGAAATACGCGTCTATTTTCGCTTCCGCATAATCCCGAGTAACCATTTCGTCTCCCGAGATATGTCCAGATAATAATAGATGGTTATTGCTTGCGATCCCTTTAATTTAATCAGTACTCTGTTCGTCGTCGAATACTGTTATTTGCCATTATATGTTTACTTGTGATTCCCGGTGTCTGTGATTCGCATTATCGTCGGATGGTTAGCGTTGTGCAAATCTGTTTGTCGGCCTCTTTGATTGGTGAAATCCGCCAAATTTAATTTAATAACATTAATAATTAAATTCGTAGAATTTTGTATCCCTGCTATGCGGCTATTCGCATCCTAGTGCAGTTTGCACTGCTCTAATTTTTGAAATTTATTATGATTGCCGCTATAAAATAATGGCAAGTCGCTCATTTGCAATTTTAGTAAGAGCACAGGAGCGTAATTAATTTTTTGTCAAATATTCCAGTGAGCTATGAATGAATTATTACAATGCTATCTACTTTCTCAGAATATGGATTTTTTTAATAACTCTTTCGCAAAATTCTGTCAATATTTTATTAAAATACGACTCCAAGTGAATTCGGACTCTTTTTATCTCTTAATCGACTTTAAAATGTGATAGTTTGAAGGTGCAATATCAGATGAATATATATGACGGGCCTATTTTGTATGAAAATAGACCCCAAACATTTCAGGTCAAGAATTGATATATTTTTTGACATTTGTTTTAAAAATGAATTTTTTTGGAGAATAAAAGTAGTTATTCGTGACATTCTTCATAATTTGGTCAATATTTTGGATTTTTTACTAATCAATATGACGCGTAAGCGACGTACGTACTCGACGATGTTCCGCCGCGACTAAGGCACGCTCCCGGCTCGTCGCATGTGGATTCACCACTTGCACAGCACTATATTTTTTCTCTCTCGCACTAGGACATGCACGAATTTGGGACATGTAGGATTTATATTAAAATAGTTATTCGAGAAAAAATACAAAACTTGAGGTCCCAAATAGACCCCATCGGCACGGCTAGGTTAATAGAAATACTATTGAAAAACGGCGAATACATATATTTTGAATCATATAGACGCAATATTAAATAATCTTGCATATTCAAATTAAATTAAATTCTCTCCTGGGTTTTCCATAAGAAAAAATCATTGTTCTCTTTGCAACATCATACGAGACCGCGAATAAAAAGTGTTT
>JAGXCT010036466.1:0-15040 GCA_022495035.1 Philopotamus ludificatus | reverse complement strand
CGAAACCATGCTTGTGCCAACCGACATCGCCGCCACGTCCAATTCCGACACGCGACAACACTCGATGCACGATGTTATTTCTCGCTCGTATCCGGTAAGGAGCGATAAGAAACATCGCACCCGTGCTAATGCAGAATAATACTGTTGTTCTTATTTTTTTTTCGCAATTGCGGACAATAAACGTCAATGATTGTTTATATTCTTTTATTAGAAAAACTTGGGGTCTATATACAATACACCTCTGCTCTAACTGTCTAACCAACTAGGTTTTATCAACACGTAGTGAATTATTCCTAAACATACTACCAATAACAAAGGACATTTTTTTCAGTCAGTAATGGCCCAGGAGAGAGACAGGTACCTGATTGGTGTAGAAAATCCACTTCTCATCCTCAGTAATAATCCTTCGACGAAACAAATCCGTGCCTTTTAAATTTATCCTACTTGTTGTCTATGGAAAGCCAAGGTCTTGTGACAATTCCTCGATTGTTTTTTGCCATTATCGATTATAATAAGTGCCATTATCGGTTTTAAGAGGTCCCCTATTTTTGGTTTGTCCTTTCAGCAGCCATTTTTGAACCGTCCAAATCATCCTTCTCATTTTAATCCTTCATCAAATAATAACTGTATTAAATACAGCAAACGTGTCTCCTCAATCTCTGGCCTATCCATTTTTTACTCTGGGTGACAAACTGATTTAAAGTAACGCAACAACAAAAAAAAGACATTACTTTTCGCTTTACCTAATACATGCGAAATCCTTCCCTCAATAGTGATACATTTTTTTTATTTTTTATTTATTATTATTATTTAAATGGCCTTTTAATCCGAAGAGATCTCCGCCAGTCCTGAGCGTCTTCTATCCACCCCCCAAGCACCAGCAGAGGAATGTCCGTATCATCGATGTAAGGACTGTGACGGTTGTCCTCCAGGTTAACTAGGCTCTTAAAATTCGGGCCAGGTCACTAGCCATGAGCCCGGGAGCTGAGCTTAATCGGATTGTAACAATAATAATCGAACGTGGGTAGGGCTGATTCGTATTTAATTTAATTTACCGTCTGATCGGGTGCTTCTCAGATAGCACTTCCGTCATCGAATCAGTACGGTAAGTGGCCAGGGCTCCTCATAGTTCCGTAGAATCCCGGGAATTAGGATTGGACCCAACCGCTCAAATCTCAATTCCATTTCCAAATTTTCTAGTACAAATAAATCGATGTCCAACCTCATTCTATATTTTTAAACGCATCTACAAACCAATTTTCAGCAAATCATACTCGTAAACCAAACCATAAACGTTGGGCCTTACCAGACTCTCGAATGGTAGGTCTCACGATGGCGTGAGGACTCTCCTATTACGTCCACACTGCGATGGCCCAAAAGTAGTTTAATTCAAGCTGATGCACATAGATTGCTTCAATGTTTTCCATGACGTTATTATATTAATCGAATCAAAACGAGAAATAAAGACAATCAAGGTAACACTGACGAAAATTTTCTGAATCAAAGAATATCCTCTAGACGTGATGGTCAACAGTCCAAAGAGCCAGTGTTTAGCACCATGGCATCTGAAGAAGAATCTCAATATTCATTTCAAAATCATTTTTGAGTCCGAATATAATATCAGTATAAGAAGGGGCGCGCCGTCCATATGGCTAGATTGTGCGGCGCACACAGGCGCAATATGAAAAAATAATAATTTTGATAAAATGAATTACATTTCTTAAAATCCACATTAAATCATGTATTGTAAATGTTATTGGCCACAGTTTGTTAAGCACACCAGATAATTTCAGTTCTGCACATATGCGCCGGACTCTCTTGGCGCGCTACTGAGTGTAAGCATTTTCACTACTTCGCATGAAAGGAGTAAATATTTTTTGTTTGGATTTCAGAAGATGGTGGTTTTTAACACGCCATTGAATCGAATAATTATAAGAAAGATCGTCTTGTCCAACACTCATGAAACATTAATGATTAAAAGAATCTCCCCATTAAATCTTAAGCGTTGATTCGTATAAGATTTCCATCCAAGCACGGATTTTACATTTCTTTTTTTATTCTAATTCTGATAGCGGGTGTTCGTAAAAGCATAAGTCTCATTTAATTGCCCTCCAGATTTATATGGGACAGAAAAAATCGTGTTCTTACACAGCTCGTGTTACAAACATAGCGGCGACAGTGCTCTGACATCTCGCAATGGGCTTAACAGCTCCCGCTAATCGGCCGAAGACAGAAGAGCGACTGCCTCGCAGAGATGTGTCTTTTGTGCTCCTCGTGTTTATTGTAAACACGCGGAAGAACCGGGCGTCTATATTTAACTGGGGCGTTAGAAAACATGAAAAGAATTCGAGCTTGTGGCGTTGGCCCGTTCTATATCCGTCGCCATGGAGATGCGAGCGCTTGTTTATGGGATTTATGGCTATATCGAATGAAGCCCACCTCATCGACTGGCCAATATTTACAGTCGACCGATTCATTCGCGTCGATAAGTATCGACTGTTGCCGATACCCGAGTCGCGGGTCCTCTCCGGACCCTTTCCATGCGATACGGGGACTGCGGGTCATGGGGTCGCATTTTGTTTACGCCCGGGTCATAAATTGGCATATATATTATCTTTGTCTTATTTTTGTCACGTTCCCTTACCGAGTTTGCTTTTCCTTATTGCCGGCTCCCTTGTAATGGCAAGGGAGCCGGCAAAAAAAAAAAAAAGACAAACAACCCGCCATAAGACGCGTTCTGTAAAGTTTGGGAATTTTTTTTTGACGTTCGATGTTATCGTATATTTGTTCAGTTAGATAACATTATTTTTAGGAACAGCTCTTGTAAATATTATTTATAATCGATTATTACACGAACGAGTGAAGATTTTGACTATTTTTAAACCGAGTTTTATGAATTTCCAAGACTATCGTGTCTTTAGGAGGATGTTTAATGTTGCAAAGCATATTTTTGAGACGTGATTGAGAGTATATCTTCTTGTGCTTATTCGAAACCAGCCTCGTCGTCCGAATTGGATTATTTATAACGGAAAATAGACCCCAAACATTTCAAGTCAAGGTGATGATGAATTCTTCATCAATATCTTGTTTTTTATTTAATTATTCTCAAAATAAAAATATTTCATATTTTGGATTATTCTACTAAAAAAAAAAAATATATTCAAAACAATGTTAAAAACAAAAATATTTGCTTCTGTTTAGAGATGGGCGCAATGTTTTTTCTCGCTCACACTCGTTACGATGCGAGAGAAAACCGTAACAGTAACGCGTGCGGCGGGACGTCGCCGAGTTCGCGCGTCACTTACGCGTCATATTGATTAGTAAAAAATCCAAAATATCGACCAAATAATGAAGCATATCATGAATAAATATTTTTATTCTTAGAATAATCATTTAACAAAAAAAATGTCAAAATATTGATGAAGAATTTATCAATATCTAGACATAAAATGCTTGGGGTCTATTTTCTATAGTAAATAGACCCCATCGGATGACGCCGTTGGTTTCGAGCCGCCGTGACTGACAAACTTTTTCAAATCGTCGATAGTTTTAACATCAGATTTTTGGTCATCTCAATTCTTTTTATATCAGGGTCACAGTTTCGTCATTTGTAACTAAGATATCAAGAGGAAATATAAAATATATATATAATATATATAATAAATATCTAGCAACTGAAAATCTTTAACAATCATTGATTTCTTCAGCGGTTCTGCCTTTATCTATACAATATTGCGAAAACGTCGGGAATAGGTATAAAGTCTTAGTAGGTCATGGTCGGCGAATATCGAGGCTGAGGATAAATCATAATAGTGTCGTTTTAGATTAAAAATTCGTTCAATATTTTCCATTTGTTTTCACAACTAAAAATCCTCCGTCCATGGCAAACACGTTTACGAAAGTCAACAATACATTAAGCATCCAATATGGTTACAAATGTCAAGAAACGTCATAAACAAGAGTACCAACACAACAACTCATTTTACACGTTTTTATTATTATTTACTCTGTTTCTGGAACTTGCGTTAAGAGAATCAGACGTATTTATTTATAAAACTAAAATAACGAAGATGCTATTGTAAAGCCATCGAGAGTTTAGAACTTAGCATTGTTTTGCTAGAAAATTGTTACATAATCAATACACAAAGAAAAATATTAATTTTAACCATGATTCGAGTTATATGATACTGATTTATCGATTTATTGATAACCACCTAACATATAAGAGAGGCCCAATTTGGGTTGAGTTGTTACTACGCGTTTCCGATTCATTTATCAATAGATATACAAGTAGTGATATTAATAATTTTTCTATGATTAATGCTGAATACTTGTATTATTTATTATTTTATTGACTACGCATTGCTATAAAGTTTCGCTCGATGTCTAAAATAACTAAATAATAGTTTTCAGTCGAATCTGTTATTTCAACATATGAGCTGGATCTGTTTATATTAGTTCTAATATAAGACATGTATCGATGTGTCTATTCTAGTTGTAATTTAAAGAAATAACAGAGATGTTATAATCGTTTAAGCAGACGCTTTGCAGAATGTTTAGACTACAATTGTAAATATGTGTTAAGGTCAGGTCAACAATGCGTTTACTCTTCATCTTTTATTCCATGGTTATGCTTTTTTTATTCCATTATTTTTTATAAATGCAAAAAATTTGGGAACGCATTCTGGAAATTATTTCCAGAATAAATGAATAAAGAAATAACTTCAATCCATTATTTAGTTCATAAATATGATTGGAAAAGTATGGCTGAAGATATTTGGACTCCACTAGTTGCTAGATGACGAAAACTTAATTGAAATCGCTTCGACGAACATCGAATCAGATGAGAGAAGCACTCGGGGAGTCGAGAAATTATCATAGAGCTGAAACAATTAAAGAAAGATTCAATTTGGTACAACATCTGGGAAACTATTTCCTGGAAAAAATAATTTTTCGAAATAAATACGAATATAAAAAATATTTTTTACGCGATTTCGCGTATCAATTTTTAGTTTAATGTATATTTATTATTATCAATATTTATTAATTATAACGAGGCGTGTATCTCGCTATTGTCAGAGGTTAAATGAATTAAACCATTGGTTTAATTAATAGTCATTAGTCAATCTAGGACTATGAACAAATTATAGGGGTTAGTAATTGTGACAAATTATTATTTTTTTCATTCGTCCATCTATATATATATATTTTTAAATCTGTTATTTGCAAAGTCACATCTGTTGGTGGAAAAAAAATATATGTAATTCCGAGGGGTGACTAGCATCCCTGTTTCGCAGAGCAGTAAACGCGCGGCCATCTGGCAAACGCCGCAGGTGTCTTGAACCTTTTATTAAAAAAAAATATTCGATATGTTTATATGATTTTTTATTTGTGCGTTTGTTATGGTTCAGTGTGGGGCGGTTCCGGTTTCGTATGACATGGTGTTCGTGTTATCGTCTCGCATTGTGGACGATGTGCTCGACGAGTACGCGGCTCGGGGATCGATGGTTGCCTCGGCTCAGTCTGGAGTTCATGGCATCTATTTTCATCTCCCCAACTCTATATGAGTAGGGTCCACCAGTCAGTGTTACACATCTCTTTAGTCCTTAATCGACGCGTCTTTTCTATGTACGTGCCGACCGCGATTATGTAGTGAATTCTTCGCCGGAATACCGAAAAAAATCGACTTGCGTCCAGAATGAGAGAGCTGGGTCGCGGAGGAGCCCTCGTGGCCGCGGCCGTCGCCCAGTTGGAGAACAAGACCCACACCAGACTCGCCAAGAAGTCGGCGAAACCGTCTGAAACCATGTCGAGCAAGAACGAGACCGCCGCCAAACCCAACGAGGGTTACAAGTACCGCGGTGAATCCGCAAACCACGATTCGTCCAGCTCCGATAATGAAGAGTACGCGAGGAACACGAGGGCCTCGTCCAAAGCTTCGGTTACGGCATCCGACTCCGTGTCCGTCAAGTCGAGCGAGAGGGAGACCTCCGACGTTGATGACATGACCACTACGAGCGATTCTGGCGACTCCGGCAGCGAGGACAGGACTCAGCACTCCGTCTTGGAGCGAATCGCCGACGAGGGACCGAGCACCGCCGCAACAAACAGCGTCACCTCTCCAGACAGAGGTTATTAACGTTCATACAAATAATCTAATACTAATAATATTCGGTGTTTGTGGCGTACTCTGTTGTGGAACTCAATTATTCATCAACGTTCGCAATCTACTTTTGGATCCTTGCCGAGTCTTGAGAGACCGGCTACGAAAATAGACATTCTGTCTATTCCGGACGGTTGACAATCCCGCGCTAGTCACATCTGAATTGTTGTTAAATCACTCAATGCTTGCAATACTCAAATGTCAAATTTTGAAGAGATGCATTCCGAAGAGGAGGACAGCGACGAGTGTTGTGTGTCGATAACCGGAATACATCCCGCTGTCAGCTCCTTCATGTACAACATCGTCGGTCAGTAATCAGACATATCGTTCAATTCCAAAACGCTCATTAAAATAAATCAATCGTTACAATATTAATATTCAAGGGAGCAATTCGGATAGCGAAGATGAATTTTCCACAAACAGATGCGGCACGTGGTCCGGTAGTAATTGTTCCGTTGACCACCGCGATACGTCCTCGTCGGACACGACAACGTCCGGAAACTCGCATAAACTAATGATAAACGTAGAAGGTCCAACAATTGATTTAAATATTAATATCATGTCAATAAATATATTGTATAATTTTTGAAATGTTCAACAGACACGTCGACGCGCTGCGACGAAGACTTTCAATGGATCAAATCTGAACAAAACATGAATTTCGAACAAAACGACAATAATCATGTCTCGCCGGAGATCGGTGCGTTATGTAATATCGAAGAGAACGAGCGCAAAGCTATCAAGTCTAAGACGACTGCGAACAAACCGCCTGCACACGATAAATCGTCAGTAGGGAGTTTAGATCGACGTCGGCATCATCCGCCGAACCGAATGGAACGCGATCAGAAATCAAAATCGTCGCACAATCTCAAAAGTGCACATTATTCCCCGAGCAGACAATACGTCGGCAACGTTGACTTCAACGAGAATTGTTCCGTGCAGAGCGGATACGGTCCTATTCGATTGCCCGATCATGCCCCGCATTATAGTTCGTTTACGCCGCCGAGACAACTGAGCGATATGCAGAGGAGGGCCATATCGTACGAACATTTCAATAGACGCCACGAACACAACGATCCGCAACGCTACGGTAGCAATTTCTTGCTGACGGATCCGCACGTCGATTACAACAACGATAACTATAGATACAACGACAATTCGTATCCGCCCGACGTGAGAAACGGATCTCAGTATTATAATAGTCGGCACGATTTGAATACATCCCACGGTGATCTATATTATGGCGCCAATCCGCATAATCCCCATCGATGCGGCGTTGATAATTATTATCAACCGTCTCCTTATTGCTGTTCCTGTTCCGAACATAATAGATACAGAGGATATTACGGTCACAAGGTATTGGCGAGACTGACGTATTTGATAATATTTTAATATCTGCATGAGTTGTGGTTTTGTATTAAAAATTAATATTAACAACGGTTATTGTGCGTTGAATATATATATCTTTACGATTCCATTTGTGTATAGCTGTAATTGTAACACCGTTATTTGTAATTAATCACTAAGACTTATTCGATATAGTTTCAGACTATAACATTGTGTATTTGTTTTGTTTGCGAATGATATATGTTTTAAAAATGATTTGAATAAAATGCTTATTATTTATATTTTACAATTTTTGTTTTACAGAATTCGGACTCGGTGGACGATCGTGTGCGTCGATTGGAGAGCGACAAAGAGTCGTTGCATTTGCAAGTAACGGTGTTATCGGAGCAAATAGCTGCACAGACTGAGAAAATAAATGATCTTGAACGGCTACTCGGTGAAAAGCGGACACTCTTGGCAAACGCCGAAGAACTCCTCCAGCGGGTCAGTAATGCTATGATATTTGTTAATCTGCGGTTTTATGTTTATTGAGGTTTATTACGAATCACTGATTTATAGGAGATGTTAAATCGGTCGTCGTTAGAGACGCAGAAGTTAGAGCTCATGTCGACAGTATCCGAGGCTCGCTTGAGACAAGCGGCTTTGGAGAGAGAAAATTTAGAATTGAGAAATTGTTCACGGACGTCGGGTTCGCAGATAGTGATTGCGAATGGAGCAGTCCGTCGTCCTTCACATAGTCCATCGCCGACCCCGTCGCCGGCTTCGTCGATGATGCACCACAATGCGAGAGAAAATCCGCCCAGGGTGGGACGCTTTGATGTTTTAATTGTATTCTAACTAAAGCACGACTTTGTAGTGAAACATTAGATGCATGTGTAGAATTATAGTTATCAAATGTTTTATATAATAATATATTCGGTTGGTAGGAAAGTATTACATAATTTGTATAATGAAGACGAAAAATAAGAAATGAAGATTTTATCTTATAATAGATATATATTACGTTGATAGAATTTATCTTTACATTTTATGAACTTATCTTATATCGTAGATATTATAAATTTATATCTGATTGCTCGATATGATTCCATGAAGTAGGGTTAGACCTATTCATTATATTTTTCTACCAACCTAATAGCAACTTGTGAAAACTTCACGACATGATAATAACAGTCTACAATATTTAACCGTTATCGTCATGTTTGTTAGTAACGACAGAAAGTTAAGTATATGTCAATAATTTGGGATTATTGATAGCAAGCAACCTGCATGTTTATATATATATGATGTGTTATCAATTTTATTTTTTTATGACGTATATATAAATAGATTTGATTTTCTGTATAATAATGATCCGTGAAAATTTTCAGACACCTCCGGCGACATATAGACGGCTCGTGTCCGATCAATCTCCGCATTCGTACAGTTCTCTACCGAGGGGATCGTCTTTGGCATCGTCTCCGGCAACGCCAAGATCAGGCGCTCCGTTAGAAACGACCGTTGTTCTCCGATCAGTGGGATTTGGTAAACCAACTCAACAGCACTGTATGGTGGTGGCGCGAGGCAGGGGCCATTCTGTGCCTAATTTAGGTTTTGTGGTGTTTACATTTCAAGGCCAAGTTCTTTGTCGTCACACCTGCATGACACCGCCTATCAGCTTACAAATATCTTAATAACTAATTATCTTTCCCGCTTTTGAATTTTCTATTCTCCATATAAAAAAAATCTATATACGAAATAATTTTATTAAAAAAAATGGCCTCGTTGTTTACTGCAGAATTGCTTGCATATTTGTCTTCGCCAACACCAAGAGTAAATTTCAATACGATTTGAATATAATATTTATTATTTATATGATCTGGCTAGTTTTATATTGTAAATTTTTATTATTAAAATTATTTCTATCGTAATTTTTCATATTACACGAGTATGTTAAAAAAATTAAAAAGAGTAATGATGAATTGTGACTTTTCTGCTTTGTGCTTAAAATAATTTATTATTATTAATATGTGCTAACTTTTTAACTGAAAAATATTTTTTTAACTTAAAATTGCATGATAATTTGAGATCCTTGTATTTCAGTATATTAAGAAAAGATTAATTGTTTCAAAATTACTCGTATTATTCTAATAGTTGTGTATCGTACAGTATAATTTGTTTGTTTGATGTTTTTGTTTATTATTATTTTTGAAAAAAATCAGTAGAATCCGTATTAACTGTGCCTATGCTTAGAAATAACGTAGAGAGATAAATATCGAAATAAAGTCATCTCTCTCTAATGTGTAATAAGATGTTATCTGGGTGTTATGTTATTGACGTGACGTAACTAATTCTCTATTAAAAAAATTACCAATCAATTAATTGATTTTATGGTTACTTTTTTCACATATTTTAATCTCGTTGTTGGGAAGTGGATGGAATCTCTTATATTGGCCTTTATTTGTACTGTGGTTCATCTAATAATTATTTTTATTTAAATGCCTTTGGCGTCTTCTATCCTCCCAAGCATCAGCAGAGGCACGTTCGTCTCAACCCTAATGACAGGACTGTGACGGTTGTCCTCCAGGTTAACTAAGTTCCTCAAATACGGGTCAGGTCGCCAGCTATGAGCCCGGCAGCTGAGCTGTCAACCCACGGATTGTAACAATAATAATCAAACGAAGCTAGGTGCTTTGGGCACCTCCTTTAGCACACACGTCACCGAATTGGCACGGATAGTGGCCTGGATTCCTCATAGTTCTGTAGAATCCACGGAATCATGATTGCGCCCAAATCATGATGCAGCATTCTATTCTATATAGTTTTGATTTCCGTTTCCGCTAAGATTAGGAAAGCTAATAGTGATTCTGCATCCTTAAGTTGTGACTGGCCCACCGGAGTTTGGTCACCTTGACGAAAACTGTAACCGGTATGTCTTGGTACAACTGAGATAGATCTTTGCTTAACAGTCATTCTCTGGTATCGATTATAATTTAAATACTATTCTCAAGATTTTTCTCTCTAAGATCTCAATTTGTCTCTTGTCTTACTTTGTATCGCTAGATGAGGGTCTTCATCATCATCATCATTTATCAGTCACAAGGCTCTCACTCGCTGAGGGGATGGACCTTACTAAACTCTCGCATGGTAGTCGAGACCAAAGGAACCTGGGTCTCACACGTGACGTGAGGGCTCCCCTTTCGTGTCCATACCGCGGGGACCCGAGCCGTCTTGGTATGCGGTTTTTTGTAAAGAGTTTCCCTCTATGTTCTACCATGTTGGTATCGGATTTTACCCTCTCGACTGTGTCCAGGCAAGTAGGAGGGGGTTTACCTCGGTATTCGTTTGTTCTCTTCATTGACCTTAAATCCTTTTGTAGTCAAAAATAGCACCATAACCAGCACAGTTCTGCTTTGAGCTTTTAACCCTTTATAGGGCAAAGGCTGAAATTGGTTAATATATTAACCAGTCGCATTAAGGTCTATATTTCCATGAGGGCTCATAGAAATGTCAACCTTAGTAACGTAATATTTTGTCGAGAACGCTTTTTGGTTATTTTATTGTTATTGACAGGTTTAGTTGGTATCATGTGACCAAAGAGGAAAATTATATAGAATTCCAGATGGATATAAATCTGTACTTGCTCAGGTGTTTGTGGTCCTTTCAGCTCGGACAATCAGATGATATGTACACTTAAGGTATGCCTGTAATCTCGTCACAATTTCAGAGATGTATTGATTTATTTAAGATGATATATCTTTGATTGTTCACATCATCAGATTTTCTTTCATCGACGTGTTATGAAAGAATTATAACCTCATTAATTTGAGTATCAAAGATAATTTTTATTAATCAGGGCAAGAATAATTAGGACTCTACTGTACTACTCTTCCAATGGAAATAATGTTTTAAATAATTCTAAATATTTTCCAATGACCATAACGCCTTAACAAAAATATATATAATTTTATTTGTATATTTAAAATAATCATCGTTAAAAAATTATCTTTTTGTAATTCAATTAAATACTATTTAATATTGTTAGTACAATAATAATTTATTATTAAATATATTGAACTGATATATAGATAAATTCTGTAATAATTTTATTGCAGCACGTAAGACACGTTTTTATCTGATAAAATTAATCTCAGATAAAGAGAGTAAATCATTCGTCATATTTCTTTAGCAATAAATGAATATATCGAGTTTGCCACGATAAGAATTTTTTAATGTTTAATAGGGCGCTATGTTCATTGGAGTGGTTATTATTTAAATACATTTAATAAGTGTGTAGCTAATATTGATCCTTATATGTGTGTGTGTCTTAATCCGTTTCTCTCTGTGAATGCTTTCTCTGTATTTGTTATTTTATTATTATATATTTTATTAAAATGTATTAAATGTCCATCGTTTATTTTAGCTGAAAAAGACACAATCATCGGAACATCGAGCAGTCCAATTCTGGGTAAAGTATCTACTGGTAATAAAGGATGGGGCTCATTATTTAAAGGCGGGAGCGGGGGAGCCTTGGAAGATATCACCGATGGCGACGCTCTCGATCCATTTCAAAGAGGAGGAGTTAGGGCCACGGCTGCACCGAGATTGCAATCAACTCAATTTATCAGCAATAGATGGTATATCATATATTTAAATATTTATATAATTAATAAAATGATAAATAATTTTATTTAAAAATTATAGGAGTACGATTCCCATTAAAGAGTGGGATGCGGAAGTATCGTGTGAATGGCTGGAATCGTTGGGGTTGGATTGCTATAATGCAGACGCAAAGAAGTGGCTAGTAAACCAAGCCGGTAACAAAGGAATATTAGCGACGGCTTCATCTCAACAAATTGAAAAAGAGTTGAATTTGAAAAATCCTTTGCACAAGAAAAAAATTGTATTGGCATTACTGGATATACAGGTATTAATTATGTCTGAAGAGTCTTGATCTGATAAAAATTTTATTAAAATATATCTATTGATTTAGGGTACGTCGTCTGATCCATTCTTGGCAGCTGCGGGCCGATTAGACTCGTCATGGGCGTTACGATGGCTCGAAGATGCCGGCTTACCACAGTACAGGGAAGCATGGACAGCTGCACAAGCTGACGGCCGAGTTTTGCATCGCTTGTGTCATGAAGATTTACACTCGTTGAAAGTCACATCTCAACTTCATGCTCTTAGCTTACGACGAGGTATTTTATTATCAATTCTAAAGTGATATAATAATGATATTAATGAGATTGCTTGATTTAAAGGTATACAAGTTCTTCGTGAGAATAATTTTTCACCCGACACGATGATTAGACGAGGAACAAACAATGATGGCATTGAAGGCGTCGGCGATTTAGAGAACGGACATGTTTCACGTTGGAGTAGCCATCGGGTCATGGAATGGTTACGTGCCGTAGATCTCTCTGAATATGCACCAAATTTACGAGGAGCTGGTGAGTTATGATATTTTTGTTTAATATGATTATTAGAATAGTTATATATAATTTAATTCTCGTAGGTGTTCATGGTGGATTAATGTATTATGAGGTTCGTTTCACCGGAGAACTTCTGGCCACATTATTAAACATTCCGCCGAGTAAGACTTTGTTGAGAAGACACCTCAACACTCGATTTAATCAACTCCTGGGTAAAGAAGTGATACAGGAAAAGAGAGAAGCGGAACAGACCCTGGGATATCAACCATTAACACTCACGTCAAAAGTAAAAGTATGATTACTCGTTTGTATTAGCTGGTTTATTCATTTAAATACGGGATGTTATTTTTTCAATGCGAGAATTATAGTTCTTTAATTGAAATATTACAACCTTACATTTTCAGATTATTAAGAAGGGTCAATTCACTTTGAAACGTAAGAAGGTGAAAAACGAAGCCGAATACGGTGATCTTGTATGTCCGGTGGTAGATCAAGCATCAGGTGAACAATTAAGTGTAAGTCTCTAACACAACTAACATTTACTTATCCAGGAGGTAGAGGTTATTACATATGCTGCATCTGTATTAAAAAGTAGATATACTAAGGAAGAATACTGGTTTTAATTTTTGTGTAAGTGGTTTAAAAATCATGATATTATTAATCCTGTTAGTCCCATCATATACACTTGTGCCAATGCTTTTTTTGATCTTTGAAATACTTTTCAATTTTTCCTCTCTTGGCGCCTCTCAACGCACCTAATCTTCCGGTGCATGTGTGCACCACACAATCTTGCTATATGAATGGCGCTCCCCAGGTCACGCTATCGTCAGAGTGGTCAGACTTCGGTGGGCCGGTAACATGTCACGGATGCGTGACAGTCAGCCGCCGAAAAGCCTACAAGACTTCTTGTCTTCGGAGGAAAGGAAGACCTAGGCATAGGTGCATTGTTGAAACTTACCGGAAGATGGAGCTACGTCGAGGCAGACTGGATAAAATGGAGAAGGGCGTTGGATGAGCTCTACAATAAAGACTGACTTTTTTTGAAACTCAGGAGGAGTTTTTTTTTCTAGGTCATTGTATATTTTTTCAACGATTCTCTGAATTTGTTCGAAAGTTAAGTGGCTCTTTCTGAAACTGAATTGATGCTCTGGAATGATATTTTTTTTTATTAATAATGGTCTCGTTCTTATTAGAAACATTTTATCAAAAATGATATGACTTGATTGGTTTCAAGGTTATTGGTCTGTAGGACTCTATCTTGTGGGATCTTTGCCAATTTTGGGAATCATGATTATCTCAGCTACTTTCTACTGATTCTGATAATATTCTAGTGTGAATACAATAGATTATTAGGGGCGACTCGTTCTTAGGGGCAATCGGGGGACTGCCCCAGCCAAATTTCTACTAATAAAAAATAATAATTAGCTGAAATATGGGAATATAATCGTATTCGTTTGTGTTTGGGCATTCTTGTATCCGCCCTGGTCACGTGGTGGCTAGCTTTGACGCGAATGAGTGTTGTTCTTAGTTTAGCTAGATAGTGGAGGTGTTATAAACCGGCATAGTCTGTCCGTGTCATTTCCGGGCTCTCGATATTCTCGAGTGCGCTCCTATCCTTCTTATGTAAAGTATGCCACAGAACACATTTTAGTCGGGAAACGGTTCCCGCCAAAAGCCGGTGACATCATCGTCACGTTACTCACAGGACCGGGTATAAATATGTCCCATTTTAGATTCAAAACACATATTCGCTCACGCTGTCATGGCAGTCACATCTTTGTGATTTCTCTCGTACCAGAGATACGTCTCTGGGATCCTTCTCATCATCTCATACGGGAGATCCGTCTCTGGGACCTAATCGTCACACCCATCATCGAATTGCCGACACCTGAAATTCTTCAATAAACATCATCAGCAAAGCAAAGCGTGTTTCACTTTGATCTCGATCTTCAAATCGATCGTCAACTACCGGACGACCGAACGTTTTGGCGCCAGAGATCGTGTACCTTTTGATACGCAAGCTCATGTCCCCTTAACATTGGTGGCAGCGGTAGGTTACACTTTTGGTACTACTGTCGCGCCCCCCTAACATTTTGGTGGCAGCGGTGGGATACCT
>JAGXCT010036465.1:0-38458 GCA_022495035.1 Philopotamus ludificatus | reverse complement strand
CATGTTTTATAAAAATGTTTATGTAGGTAGTTTGGCGCGTTGGAATTAATTAATTGAATGCCATCTGTCCTTCGTTGAATAAATATTTATAAACAAATATAAATTTCAATCCAACTGAAATAACAATTCAATTAATTCTATGATAATAAACTCTAACCTGTAGAAGTTTATAATCGTCGCCGACTAGTTGTATGGAAAATCGATGTCGACGACAGGGATCGGTGACGACGGTCCCCAGAGAGAGCTGAAGACGTCCGACTGGATTAGTGGACCTCCACGATCTTCCGCCGAAGACGTCGACAAAGATGACTTCATCCTGTCCGAGCCTGGACGCCAACAGCCACTCGAGTTTCTGAAAAATAAATGTGCATTAGTCCATCGTTTTCAGTATACCGCGACATGTAACACGAGAAATGCATCGATGCTCGCTTCAGCAAATTCTAAACTTTCCACCATCACCAATTCGGAAAATGTATAACGTCACTTGTCCCAACCGAGCCGCCATTAACGTACATATTCCGAACATAATAAACAGACTTCATGCGGTTGTTCAGCGTTTCAGACACTCGACGGCAATTGAACTTACGTACAAGTTTTCACCTCGGAAATAATTTATTACTTTACATCACGCCATAAATACATTCGAATTACCATAATTTTAATAATTCGCAATTATCCTAAAAAAAAATCAACAGTATACAGAAGCGTTTCGCTATTAAATATGATAATGTTTCGTTAGATCATTGTGATTGTTTCATCCTGTCGTAAAAATTTTATCTAATTTTTTAATTGTCTGAATTAAACGTGTTCGGATAATATTTTTTAAAAAATATAACCACCATTGAAAAAATTATTGTACACACAAGACCCATTTATGGTGACCGTTAAAAAAACACGATCCCTACCAGAAAAAAAATTGTACGGCGACCCAAATAAATATTTATAACGTCCACACATACACGGACTAAATATAAATTTTTGACCCTTTTGATGTCGGATGTGGAAATATTCTCCCTGAAAAATTGTAAATATTTTCGCAATGCATTTCAACGAATGTATATTATAAAAGAAATGGTCTCAACGAATATATATTTATTAGAAAAATGCTTTGTGCATTTCTTCGATGATGGAAAAACGTTGCTGGAAAGGCTAAATGAAAAATACACAGGAGAAAAGTAATTCCAACTAAAGCTCCCTGTCGGCGCTGAACTTTAGTGAATTTTACAACATCGCAAGACTGATAACATATAATTTAGCAACCAGCCGATGAAAAATTTTATATTAGCTGAAGTAAGACTCCAATTGGATTTATATTTAATATTTTTCAATGACGTCTGCACGTTTTATAACATTTAAAAAAGAGCGAAAACTATATATGGATTCTAAATAATAAAATAAAGTAAATCAGGAAACTAATATTCTTTCTGACAATAAATACTGATATACGACCATGCCTTGCGAAAAATTAGCAAACTCATTCTAAACGAAAATTACCAACAAAAGAAAAAAAGTCGTATAAATATTTGTCATGACCGTTTTACAGACGAAATAATTGCGTTAACAAAATTTAATCCGTGTTTTTTAAATGAAGACATGTACAATCCAGGGCTTTTACCGTTTATAATATTTTTTTATTTTAATGTATTACTCCACGAAAGTGAATATAAAATCCTTTTACAATTGAAACAGTACACGTGTCAAAAAAACTGGCTTAAAATGCTCTGAGATTTTTAATCGAAGCCAAATTTTGCATATTTTTTATTCAGATGACTGTTTGAACCTCCGTGGGCCAGACGTATTGGCCGAAAAGATTTTTTAGCAAACAACATGAACCAAGCTTGTTTTTATTTAATTTTAAAAAAGTAATATCTTTCAGATGCTTCTCATTCATTTTCCCAATGAATATCTCCTTAGATAAATTTGTAAAAAAAATAAAATGAGAGTAACTCATAGATTCGATTAAAAGTGGACACAGTGGAAAAGTCTTACGCTTAAATAAAATCATCCTCTGTTTTAACTATTTTATTTTTCGTTGTAATAATATTTATAGGACATTTTATTTTTCGCAAAAATCTGTTGCAGGCATAAATATTATATAGATAATTTATAAAACGCATTCTTCCTTGTGTATAACATATAATTAAGTAAATATTGATATTTAATATAGAACATATGAATGAATCATCAAATAAGCTTTCACAAAGCTCATCGTGACATAACAATTTAAAGGACTATAGATTTATAGAAGTTTGACAAATAAATGAAACGCGTTCTATAGACGATATAATCGAAAAATGTCTCTATTGTAGAGTACCGCAGAATGAACAGTGGATCCCAAGAGACAACACGAAGCGATCTATATTATGTCTAAACATATTTAAGTATTTTTTTAAACAAAATTTATAGCAGGAGGGAGTATTGGAGGCTGATACTAAATATAAATAGAAGACTATATATTTTTAAATCGCAATAAAAAATAATATCAAAATGGAGATGAAAACTACGACATAATCTGACACCTGTCCAACAGAATCACAATCATCATTTTTACACACTAAACCAATATTTTTTAATTAAATAAATTTGATGGGATAGAGATCAAATTCTATAGATAAGGAGCAGGATGTAAAATCTTAACTTTAAACGACAGCAGAATTTATTTATAATTCGTGTTAAGTAACTGCTGAAATACTCTTTTGTAACTATAAAAATAAAAACAAATTAATTATGGCACTAAAGCCCGTCCAACTATCGGCAATAGAAGTAACGTTTTTGACGAGCTTTCCGTAAAATTTCTAAAAATTCTACATGTTAAAAGACTCACACGAAGTAACAACATATATTAAATTTTTAAAAAATTGTGAGAAATTACAACAGAAGTTTGTAATGAAATAAAGATTGATAAATTCAATAAGATTATTGGCAATGCAAAACAGATTATTCAACCTAGCCGATAGGATTTATTTAGGACAACAATATTCGCTGCTATTGACTCGGGCGCGATATTTTTCTCGCTTGCATTCGGTACGAAAAATCCAAATTATGAAGTATATCATGAATAACTATTTTTATTCATAGAATTATCCATTTTTTTTTTAAAAAAGTCAAGATTTTGATGAAGAATACATCAATATCTTGACTGAAATGCTTGGGATATATTTTCCATAGTAAATAGACCCCCTTTGGACGATGAGGTTGGTTTTGAGCCACCGTGACGGATCGGTTAAATTAATTCTACAAAATGGAGATGTGGAATTTAGAGATCACACACAAAGATTAGTTGGCTCGGTGTAGGAAAACTAGAGCTGTCTTTAAATATATTATCATATGTGAAAGGATTCTATTATTCAGTAATGAAATTTGTTCAGAATTAGAGCGTTGGTTAACTGGGCTCGGCTTTCTAACCAAAAATTTAAATTTTAAATCGGTAATTAATTTATTATAAATGCCGACCATTGCTAGAGATGCCTTTTATTTATATACCAACGAATATCTTTTTTTAATAAGTTCGTAAAAAAATATATATAATGCGAGTAGAAAGAATTAAAGGGTAAGATATCAAACATACAATGAATAAAAAAAAACACAGACATTGGAAAGAAATACGAAAGTTATACCTGATTATCATTTTTCGATCCAAAGACTATAGTACAAAAACTACAAGATGCACATAAAAATGATAGATAGACTTACAGATCATTTAAAGATATAAAGACCTTCGATTTAAATGAAATATACTACATATTTGATGGTTAAAAATCAGTCACATGGAGAGTGATCTCGAAGAGTATTTTGAATTAAATACACAACAGTTTTCTAATTTTTTTAAAATATCGCTATATAACGAATCCGAACTCACCGGGGGAGCGATGAACGGGGCTTCATCGCGCCTCCAGCTTCAAAAACAAATTTGATTTAATTTTTGTTAGTTCCTTTTATAATTAATGATAACACGACATAATCATTTTATGTGAATTGTTGATGATTATTGTCATTTTTTCGTATAACACGTTAAAAAAAATCATCTATCAGCGAGAAAAATACTGCGCTTAGTAATACAGTGGAACCTCTCTTAACGAGCACCTCGCATAACGAGTAAATCGCATGAGCAAAACAAAAAGTGAAAAAATTGCTCCCTTTACGAGCGACATTTCGCATAACGAGTGACGCAGAAAGGGGAAGTCACAAACGTATGGTAATACTTGTGTGTGTGGATCATCATTCCGCAGCAAGAGTTATGAAGGAGGGTTTGGAGGAAGAGGAAGTAGCAGAAACAATCTTGGCCACCAATGAGAAATAAGAAACATAGGAAGCTATTCATCATTACAAATTTAGAAGCATCATCTCAATAGGAGGTATTAATAGTGCTCAAACATATTCCCAATGAAATGCTTGCTTTGTATCACATTTTAAAATTTAAAAGAGTCGGCTTAAACAAATGTCTCTAGGGCAGCACTCTAGTAAAAAAATTAATTCAGCATGTGAATTAATAAATATGTAAAGCTAGTTTCAGTTGCTAAAATGTTTTATCCAGGTTATTTACGATCTTTGTTTCAGAATTACAAGCGCATCCATTTATTTGGAATAGTAATTAAAAAAAAATATTTCGCGTGGAACGCATTATCGTGTTTTATATTGATTTATATGAGTTTCTCTTAACGAGTGTTTTAACAACGAGCAAGATTCTGGAACGAATTATGTTCGTTATGAGAGGTTCCACTGTATTAGAAAAAATAGAAAGAGCTCTTATGATACGGATAGAAGTCTGCAATGAAAAAAGGATATCTATACACAGAAACATTATTTAAAAAAGAGCACTACAAATTTATGATAATTTAAAAATATCTTCGTCATCCGAAGATCAACATCCCAATATTCCTGCGAGTTGAGGACAATTTGAAAATTTTAAGAAGCGATTCTCACCACATAACTTAAAAATTCAGGGAAAAATCGCTTCGGAATTCGCCGAAATTATAAACACTCACAACCGATCTCGAAAACGAGTCTAACTTTTGAAATTTTTTGAACGCGAAGATTATTTTTGTATGAATTCCATACCTCGTATAAAATGGATTTTATTACACGAAGGTTTTGTGGAGCTGTGTGACCGTGTTATACGAGGCCAAGGTGTACATTTTTTTTTAATTAGCATACAATTTCATTTTAATATATAACCATATCTTATGTTTTGTGTAATTTTTTAACCTCTTTCTTATGAGAGTAAAAAGCTTTCGAGGCAAATATAATGATTTTTATTTTTTTTATTATACAGTTTAAGAACATAAAACGGTAATAATCTAAAGGTCCTGTATCTTACGAATACGAGGGACGCGAAAGTAATTACCAATTAAGTTAATTATTTTTATGGGTGGATAAAATTGGATGTTTTTCATTCCAGTTTTTGATTCAATGCGTCTAAACACTTCTGCAAATATGGATTCGTTTTAAAATGGATGTTTTTAACAATCCATTGTTATTCCAACGAATCTATAAAAGAATCTTCCTTCAGCACTAGTTCATAAATCACGTTGATTTTTCTTTAAGCACTTATCTTAAACTGTTAAATCTTCTACGACAATTTATGTGCCAAAGTATTTACATATATTTTTTTTTTTAGCCCCACATTAAAAAAAATAATATAAAAATTATTCGGTTAATTTTCTCAAGCCGTGTTATTTCGAGTACGTGCAGAGAATCCGCCCTATAATATTATCATAAGATAATAACGAATACATTTTCCATGCATTCGCGGCAATAGAGAGCTTTATCTCAACAACAAGTCCGGTCGTCTATTTCGATATTTACGATATCATAAAATTGAATTGTTTTATCTATTTAATATAGATTTCATATAAAACATACTGGTGTATATTTCTACCGCCGCGCTTTTCCCGCGGGACGTAGCGGGAGATGGATTTCCTGTTTTTTTTTTGCCCCGCCGAACATTTCATTTCGAATTATATTCGAGCTTATCCCAATTCTTCTGATATTGTTTGTGTTTACCGTTTCAATTACCATACATAACGCAGAATGTCGTTTAATTCGAATTCGATTGCATTTATGCGAATAATCATTTATTCCGACATAGTCTATGTATATATTATATCGAAGAGACGCCTATTTAAATTGTTTTCCAAATTTATTACATCAAGATATTGACAAATAATTGGTTTTATTATTGCTTCGGATGTATCATGTAATTTTGTTGAAAGAGATATCGTAAGAAAATATGTTTTAAATTGCTTATCTCATTATATGTTTGTATATTAGTTTCCAATAAAGAAAACTCGTTAAAGTAGATTACATACACTGCGGAAAACGTAACTTCGCATTTTACTACCATGTAATCAGCATATTACTCAATTACTGGTAATAATAAATAAAATTATACTTATGAATATTAAGATATTTTTAACATAGAGTGAGTTTATTTATAAATTAATATATAATAATTATTCGGGGGAAACAAAAAAAACCACACTATACTGAATATATTTTTCGCTTATATTAAGGAATTATTTATTAAATATCTAAAAAAAATAATTGTTCAATATTCAGAAAGGTCTTATAACAATTGAAGCTTTAATAAAGGATATTAACCCTTTCAATGCGGCGGGTCTAAACACAATTCTGCATCTGAGTGCGGCGGCCGTTTTGTACCAAATTATTTTTTGGGAGGTAAATTTGTATTCCTGTTTACTTTTTATACCCATTTCCTATAGAAGATTTATGCAAACCATGTTGATGGGATATGCTCAACATCGACTAGAAAAATAGAAACTCGTTCAACTGTTTCGTAATGTGAATCAGAACAAATATCGAATTCCTCAAGAGCAGGATTAAGCAGAAAAAGTTAGATGCGAGATCGATAAAAATGCGGTACAGATTTTCAACGCCATTACATCCAATGCATGTATGTGGAACATGATCATACATTGGAACCCTGCCAACAACCCTACTAGGCCGGATGCGTACGATGCGGAGTTTGGAATGAGATTACCATACGATTTTAATCGTTACTATTCATATTTATATGTGCGGTTCTACCGTTCGCCAGCGTCTCGCTGTACATTTATTGATAAGCTGTGTTTGATACGGCGTTTACAAACAAACACATCGCCGCTCGGTCTAGTTCGTGGCAACTAAGTTCAAAGAATCTCGCGCATGTACGACATGCGGCGCACCCTGGACACGATTTGTATGCGCATGTACGCCATGCGCCCCGCACTGAAAGGATTAAATAAGAACATACCTTATTGACGAAATAAAAATTTCCTAATCTTATAGAAGTCTAATGTTGAAATATAACGCAGTAAAACTTTTACCGAAATGTACGTTATATATAGCAAATAATAACTAGTCGAATAAAACATGGAGTCTGTTAATTACTAAGTATTGAAAATAAAGCTCTATTACATATATTGTGATAATAAATATTACGCAATTATTTCCTAAATATTTAAAAAGTAGAATTGTTTAAAATCAAATTAAAGCTTTTATAAAAGAAAGAAAATCAAAAATATTTTAGAGAAATTCGTCAATTACGAATTTTTAATAGAAATATGGACATATTTTCGTGGCTAATGGAGCTCATATTTTGTTGCTAAAGCTTTTTTTTTTCTCGATGGTTACTGTTAATGTTTTATAATGAGAATATTCTTAAATACAAAACAACATATAGTCTAAACATGAAGCAAACAACATTATGGTAAATATATTTTACGATAATATTAAGGAATTATTTATTAAATAACTAAAAAAATAATTATTTAATAATCAGACTTCGAAATATTTAGAAGATAGAGCCTTGTGACATTTAAAGCTTTAATAAAGGAAATAAAATGGAATAGAAGTACCTTGTTAAAAATATTGTAGAGGATTTCGTCAATAAGGAATGTACAGTCTTTGTACATATTTTTGACATTATTTTTACACTAGCTCTAGTATACATTGATAATTGCTATTATAAAGCTTCAAGACTAGAATTTATTATGAAAATAATGGAAAGTATTCATTAAAAAGGGACAGGCAATAATCGCATGTTCGAATGCTGACAACTCTCAGATTGTGACATATAAATATTTTTTAATTATCCTAATTGATAGAGTATATCTTTACAAAGCTAATTTTTTTATACAATCTAGTTCGTGCAGAGATTCTATAAATAAAATAGTATTGCTAAAAACGTCGAAAATTTCTAGCCTATTCATAGAAATAGGAAAATTTAAACTGTCACTCAAAAAAGTTCATAAAATATTTAGGTATTAGAAGAATAACAAAAGGAAAAATATCATTGATAAGATCAAAAATATCAATTGATCAGAAAATACGAATAATTTTCACTTTTTTCATGTTCTATAAATATATCATAATAAAATAGGCATCTAATATGGCCACTAATGTGGGAATGAGAGATTATATAAAGCAATAATATAACCACTTTTTTTAAATTTAACTTAGATGTTACAGCAATCTTCATATTCGTCATATGTTGCTTTAATTTGATTATAATCCTTTTCAGCTTAAGAGTAAAACGTTTTTGAAACACGTGCCTAATTAAAAAGCCCCTAGTTCAATTATAAAACAGATTTAAAAAAATCAAATAATTAAATAAGAGAAATGGAAAATATTATTATTTAATATTCAAGTGATTAAAAATTTAATCAATTTTTAGTCACATTTAGATTCTGAAAGACAGTCAATTAAAAAAAAGCATACACTGAAGATGTTAAAAGGAAAGATTTGATCAAAAAAAAATACAGATGATTTGTTTTTTATTTTAAATCAAATAAACACTGCGAAATATATATTTTTTTAATTTTCATGAAAGAAAACAATATGTTTTCCTATTTCAGTATCTAATACATCCATCTCTACATTTGCGCGGTAGATACGTTCCATAAAAAAGCCGCGCAAAAAAGACAGAGCGTTCACAAAAATACATGAAATACGTTCCCGGCAAAAAACCTGACAATTTAAAATTCTATTTAATTATTTCACTAGCGTTGTCGTATTAGAGGATTAATTTATAGTTTTTAAGGATCTGGTATATGTTGACATTAATACCGCACTCAAACGATTCAGTTGATCACAATACAAATCTGTCGTGGCCGATTTCAAAATAAATTAATCCTTTCATATTCCAACACACAGATATCAATTATTTTTTGTTTGCAGTTAGGTTTACGGGCTTGAAATCGTTTTTTTTAGGGCTTAACCATTGTTTTTTCTTCGCAACGATCGAGTAGAACTACCATTTTCGTTTCCAGTAATTAAATCTTGAATATATTTACGGTATTGCTCTTCTACTTGCATTAATTTGCATATTTTGAGGCATATGTATGGATCGTGCGGAATCCAAACACCTTGTTTAATTATTCTCTATATATTTTTAGACATCTTTGAGTGATAGACCAGAATACTCTGATCTTATTAGATAATTCGCTTTCCAAAATTATTTTTTTAAACCAACTTTGACATTTTCTGACATACAATATGTCACCATAATTAGCACAATTTTTTCTCGTGGCTTCACAGGAATTTTTTCATGTGATTTGGCATTCAGCATGTTGTCCCGACGAACACAATTCTCCATTATCGCTAGACATAATATATTTTATCTCAAAGCATTATTCGAATACTATACAGATAAACCCCGTTCATCGCGCCCCCGGTGAATGCGGATTCGTTATATCGCTATCTTTAATAAAAAATAGTGAGTTTTTTGAATGATGAACTAAATTAACATCAAATCAGTCTTTGAGATCTTTTAGAATCTCAACGTGAATGAGAATAAGATTTCAAGGTATGCAAAGATTTGTTTGATCAAATAGGAAAATGATAAAAATGGCATAAAATGATTGGTAAGTCGGCTAGTACAGAGCGTAAAATTATCTGAAAAATATCCAAGAGTCCTTTGGAATTCCAAAATTATTCATGAAATTTAATTTATGATGTATACAAGACGAGACTCTTTCGGAAACGAATGCCTCGTATGTTATTATATTTTATAGAGGAAAAGCCTGCTTCTGGATTTAAAGGAGATCATCCAACCATTCTTCTCGGTGCAAATGCATCCGCAGAATGAAAATTGAAACCATTTTTCATTAGTTTGGCCTTACAAAAGAATCTAGATTATTTTTGCAACGTGGAATAAATACATGATTTTTGTTTATATCATTAATAATGTTCAAATGATTTTTTATAAATCCTCCGTTATCTGCGAAACTTCGCCTATCGCGATCTTGCCCAGAACGTATCCTCCGCGATCAACTGAGCTTATCTGAACCAAGGATGACTGTTTTAAAAATTGCCTTTCGATGTAGCCCTTATAAAATCATCAATCGATTCTTTGTTACCTTGAAGCCGCTAGTTAAGATAAATAAGTAATAAACATCTGATCAGTTGTATTTTACTTAATGCCATCTTTCAATAAAAATGGCAATGCTCATTTCACATCACCAGACGCAAATTCGTCCTTTGTTTTGAGATTATAAAGGGACTACCTTTTTTAAACCATTCTAGCTATCCTTTCCTGGCGCAAAAATTTAATTTTCCTACAAATGAACCTAATGGGCTTAATGAAATATACCGATAAGAATTATTTTTTTTAATATAATCTTCTATCCAGATTATCAGAGTTTTTCAATAAATTCAATTATTAAGTAAATTTAAGATAAGATTTAAACTTTTGGAAATGTTTTTACATAGATATTCTTTTCTTTTCTTGATTCTACTTCGGCATCTCTAGTCAAGAATTGAATCCACCACTATCTACTATTAAAATAAAATCACACAAGGTATACAACGTGTTTCATTTATCGCCTCGAATAATTATATTTCGTTTAAACAATTAATTTTATATCACGCCGCTGAAAGATTTCAGATATGAATATTTATTTAGCTTTATTCACAGAGCGGGTCGAAAGTCACGCGGCGGCCTTCGGCGCAACACATTATATTGCGCCGTTGTGTACGCCGCTGAAAAAAAATCTTGATAGCGTTAAAATGTTTGCAATTACAGCTGAAAATAATAAATCGTATATGCGAAAAGTTTAGCGGTGCCGATTATATTGTAATTATTAGAAATAGGGCTGAATTAAACGTACGGTAAACACGTTAGCCGGTAATATGGCTTAGTGTTAAATATTAAAATCGATAGGAAATTGTGTGATTACATATTGTAACACGGCCCATTACGTTTTAACGGCTTTTCATATTGTTTTCAGCGCGAGCAGAATTAATTCTATATAAATAATAATCGTGGAATTATTGCACATGCTCTGCGAGTTGTGCCAGATTTTTTTTTATGAAAAAATAAAACCTATTTTAATTGGATTTCTATTTCATATAGAAAGAGCTGAGATGAGAATTTTAATTAAAAATAATTTTCAATATGCGATATATTGAATATGGATACATCGCTTAAATTAAAATATATATTAGATCCCAATATCGAGTGTCCTTAGGCACTGAACCAATTTATCTTCAGAATGACTCCATTTTTTTCGGAATAATACTGAAGGACCCTCAAATACCCATCTGATTGAAAAGAATATATAATAAAAAATTCGATTGGAATAGATTAATAATTAAAAAAATCCATTTAATCCAGAATTTATAATAAATAATATTATGAAGGGGATTATATAAATATAGGTATCGATTTTAGGTTTATGCACTTATGGCATAAAACACTAAACGTGGAATTACACTGAGTATTAATATTTTATGATATTACTCTGTAAGCTCATATTGCTTTTAGTTGGGTTATGCTTTTATAAAATTTACGATCGTGTAGCAGCTAATAAAAATTATATAAATATCTAATTATATTTTATTATTATGAAACTAGAATAAATCACATTCATAATACATTCACACAATAATGGTTATATTAATTATTCAAAGAATTCTCCATTTAATATTAAAAATATGTAATTATACTTGAGATAATCACGATTAATGAAAACCCGTAAAGAATATTTTCTGATTATGAAAACAATACTAGAAAAGCGTAAAAATATCGATAGCAGTCTGAGAAAAACGTCAGTTTTAATCTCTATTTTTGTGCAAAGTGTTTTATAAAAGAGGGATTAAATAAATTGCTTATATCTAGTACAATTTTATACATAAAGTGGAAAAGAGTGATATTTCTATAAAGTCCCGAAGAAAGCTTACAAATCCCTGAAATAATGGCGTTGTATTTTTATTTTTCATCAACCGTATGCATATACATTTGTATATTTTTTTTAAACGTGCAATAAAATCATTATTTTTATATTATTCGTATAAAAATATCAGTAATCAACGTTTCGTATTTACTTAAAATAATCAATAACTCGAGATTTTTATCTGTAAATTGATTTAAACAACGGTTTAAACGAAGCAATGTAAATTCGTAAGCCATCGCGAATACAAAAGCACAAAAAATACTAGAAAGTTAAACAAAAGCAATCCTAATAATTGTTGTTTCGAATTTCTTAGCTATTTATTGATAATTATTAATTATCTAATCACAAATCGCCTTTAGAATAGACACATTACTCCACAAATAATAACAAGATTATTTATTCCGTTTGAGTCAAATTTGAAATTTACATAATCTCGTTGAAATAATTAACGAAATAATAATCTGTTGAGTATGTTGATAGAGGTCATATGAAGTCATTTTTCACAACTTAACCCTTTGAGGTCCAGTGTCCACACGTATTGGACATCATTTTTTTACTGGCAGGTCCAGTGTCCACAACGTGTGGACATTTTTTACAAGTACTTTTAAAAATATTCTATGGCGATTTTAGTATTTTTTTTTAAACTGTGAAAGGAATTCAGATTTCCATAGCGAATACATTGCTTTTACTACCAAAAAAAAAATAGACCATAGAATTGTTTTTTGGAACGTGAAAAAAAATGTTTGAGTTGGGCCAATTTTGTCCACCGCAGGTATAAAATCACAATTTTCAAATAATAGTCTTTGAGAACTGTGGGTACCGTGAATATCCTATATTTGGTGAGGTTATCTGATTACTTTGTTCTTGACATACGTCTACAAGCAGAATGGTTTTGCATTTATTTAATAATTTGCAACAAGGGTCGAGTGTTGTCGCGTGCCGGTATTAGACGTAGTGGCGATGGCGGTTGGGCATAATCGTAGTTTCGTAGATTCTACAGAGCTATGATGAGCCAGGCCGCTATCCAGGCCAATTCGGTGACGTGTAAGCTACAGGAGGTGCCCGTAGTACCCGATCAGACCGTGAATTAAATACGAATTGGCCCTAGCCTCGTCTGATTATTATTGTCACAATCCGCGGGTTGACAGCTCGACTCCCGGGCGTATGGCTGGCGACCTGACTCATATTTGAAGAGCCAAGATAACCTGGAGAACGTTCGTCAATGTCATGATATCATGGTTGAGACGGAGGTGTCCTCCAGGTGGCAAAGACCCGCCCCAGGGTTATAAGGCCACTGTTTAGTTTAGTTTAGTTAGGTGACTCCGGAAATAAAAGGTTACCATATATTCACCGACAGATTTTAAACTAATCCAAAGCTTGCTGAGGAACTTTTAAAAAGAAATTGTTACCTTATCGGTACCATAATGATAAATAAAAAAGGTTTACCAAGGGATATAAAAAACGCAAAATTGGCTGTTGGACGAAAAGTAGCTTAGCGCAAAAATGATACACTTGTGTTAGCTTGGCGAGATAAAAGAAATGTAACGATGCTTAGTACAAAGCACACGTAGTCATCGCAATTGGTGAGGAGAAGAGCCAGAAGAACCCGACAACGCATTTATAATGATAATCAAAATTGCTATTAAAAAATCCAACAGTAATCCAGGAATTACATAAAAATATGGAGGGAGCAGACACTGCCATTGATCAATCATAACGCCATATTGTTTCATGCGAAAGTCCCTAAAATGGTGGAGGAAACTTTTTTTTGTGGGTTTAAAGCCTCAATTGTAAATTCTTACATTTTATATAAGGAATGTGAGAAAAAGAAAGCAATGATGCCAGTTGAAGAAAGCCAGTTGATGATGCAACTCATGGGGAATTTTCGTGCAGCCAAAAAGACAGACATCAAGGTCGATTAACAAACTAATGACGAGCAACGATTGGATAGAAATCCTCATTATATATATGATTCAACCAAGTACAAAGATTGTATGGTGTGCTCGCATAGTGGTATTCCAGGTAAAAGAAGACGAACATCATTATATTGTGATACTTGCGAGAAAAAGCCTGGCCTTCACCCTGGAGATTGTTTTAAAAAATACCACACTTTAGGTAATTTCTGAAATTAATGTTTATAAATTAGTATTAAATATATATAGATAACATCATTTGTATTAAATACTTATTTTATTTATTTATTTTACCTAATTTCCTTCATTTTTACCATAAACATTTTTTTTCATTAATTCATTGAAAATGGCTTGGACCTGGTGGAACACTTTTGAAAAAAACCTTTGGACCGCAAAGGGTTAATAAGACAGATTAGATTATACAACATTTTTCTCTATTTTATCAATTTCTCGACACTAGCTTTAAGCTGTAATGTTACAGTTATTGTGCAGAATGTTTTTTGTTATCAATGCAATACGTTTGAAAAATGAATCGTTATACTAAAGCACTGATTCCCAACCTGTTTCAGGCCATAAACCGGAGCTATACTAACAACTATTCATTTAGTTATTCAACTAAAAATCAAATTTACTTAGGAATATATCATTTTTTATGGACGATCAAGAATTCATCTTGCAATAATATATTTTTAACCCTTTCAATTTTAGAGAATTGTGTTTCGAAATGACAGAATTTTTTAATTCTGTGATATTTAAAGATGACGAAAAAGTTTCGTTTTGAGGATGACCATTACTTGTTGAGAATAAATTTAATTGTGAAACTTTTGAATTGTCGCTAATTAACGATGGATTAATAATAGGGTTTTCGAGAATTTGTTCACTTTTTAATGGAACGGCGATGTTATCGTGACAAATTTCGATATGTTTTGAAATTACCGAATTTTTAAATTCTGTGGTAATTGCGGAAAACGAAGAATCTTCGTTATGTGTCTGAGGAATGCGTTAAGGTCTAAACACAATTCTCATCTAAGTGCGGCGCCGTTTTGTACCAAATTATTTTTTTGGCGAAGTAAATTTGTATTCACCATTTACCGCTATTTTATACCATTTTCCTATGAGAGATTTATGCAAGCATGTTGATGAGGATATGCTCTTCCATCTCGACTAAAAAAATAAACTCGATTCAATTTATTTTCGTAATAATAAATCGAACAAAATATCAATTGCTCAAACAGAGATTAGGTGAGAAAAAAATTAGAATGCGAATCAAAATCAAAAATGCGAAAAGCAACTTTCTTATACCATTACATTTGTACACGTGTACGTGGAACATAATGTACGTGGAACACCCTTAACAACCCCTGAGCCGAGATACGTCACCGATACTACTGCGGATATTTGAATCGTTACTATTCATATTTACATATTACATGATTCCTATAAATTTCTTGTGATATGCTGTGTATTTATTGATAGCTGTGTTTATTAGCTGATTTTTAAAACAAACACCATCACTTAACTCGGTCTAGTTTACATGTAACGACAAGTTAAAGTTTTAAAGAATCTCGCGCATGTACGAAATGCGGCCGCACCCTGGACACGATTTGTATGCGCATGTACGTCATGCGCCTCGCACTGAAAGGGTTAATGATCGTTTATTTAACGTCTCTACCACATTATAGAGGTTTACGAATATGAAAATAATTTCTAGATTTTTTCGTTACTTGAGCTAGATTAAAATATTTCAGGTTAAACATATTTTAAGAAAATTTTCAATCAATTATGTATTTTAATTTAGAAAAAAAAATACTAATGAGATGTCTATTGTGTTAGTATCGAATAATGCTTTTTATTGTTTATTACTGTTCTGTGTTGCTAAATTCCTTATTATTAGGAAATCTGTTATTTACTTCTGTGTTTTCGTTTCACAAGTTGTTTATACATTTTTTAATATCCAGCCATACAAATCACTAAGTTGGAATTTAAAGCTGGCTCTCTCCTTCGCGTATTAAAGCAGCTGTTGATAAAAAGAGTTGAGACTACTGAAACGCATGTTTCGATATGTTGTTTATTAAGTCATCATCATCGTCATCATAGATGCAACAGCCTTATATTAATAGTAGAGCTCCTGGCCTCATCCAATACTCATCTCCATCTTCCGGTAAGTTTTAAAGATGCAGCGTCCCTCTGAACACAGGCCAGCCATCTCAACCATGGTTTTTCTTTCGTCTGGAAACAGAAAGGCTTATTAACCTAAGCCTTTTCGGCAACTGACTGTTCCGCATCCTTGACACGTGACCGGCTCCAAACAAATTCAGAATCTTCCTTTTCAGGATATCCAGTTGTTGCTCATCTTGTTTTGTCAAAGATCATCATTCAGACCCGTATATTAGGACAGCTCTGTTGAGAGACATGTAGAGCTTAACGTTTTAGTCTTTTTTAGGAGAATTTTTAACCGCAGATGCTGTTGAAGTCCCAAGTAGCACCGGTCTGTCAGTATAATTCTTCTTCGGACTCAAGTCCCATGCCAATTGCCGCTCTCATTATTCGCTGGTATGAATCATCGAGAGCCACCCTAAATCTGGCCACAATGTTTATATCATTTCAGCGAGTTTTCTCCTCAATATTGGATTTTTTTTAGAATATAAAGAAATCGCACCTGACAATGTCCAGCAAATACATCGGCTTTGGACATTTTCACAAATAAAAAATAAAGTAAGCATTCAATAGAGGTATCAATGTCAATATATGTCAGGTTAAGAGTACATCTTATTTTTTAAAAAACAGATCGGGAGTGTAAAAACCTGGCAGTATGGTTAAATTAAATTGTATTAACATCCTGGGAAGAATGTAGTTGCAAATTATATATTTTAAATCGATTATAGGTTTTGAATTCCGTTCTTTTAGAAATTATTCGGTTTAGATACGTATTTTTTGTATCGAAAAAATGCTGCAGAGCACGTAACAAATAACAACTCGAAGGAGCCGGAGAGTAATGTGAAGGTGATATTAACTTCCACTCAAAGTAGTTTGACAATAACATCTGCATGAATCGTTTCAACGTTTAGCAGCAATTCGAAATGAATAATCCGACCTGTGTGGTGGTTGTCCTTTGTCTATCCATTGCGTTTTGACATAAATTTTACACTTCGAATTTGTTGATGGGATGTGGAAGTTTTGGCACGCTGCTTGCGATTTACCTGTCTTAGTTAGTAATTTCAAAACTTTCTCCAAGTCTCTCTGCTAATGCATCATAGTTGAAAGGCCCGGATTCATCTCCGCCAAATCTCGTAGAACGTCGTTATCCAAGCGTTTTAGGCCTCACACTACCTGGCTCAAGAAAATTGTCGCATCGAAATCTGAAAAAGTATTTTATGCACGTTCGTCCGGCAATTAAGTCATCTTTAGTATCTGATTCGTTTCCGTTTTCGTTTCCATTTTCCACATGTAATTCAAGTCCGTTCAGATTAAACTGAACAAAGGTTGCTCAAAAGTAAATACATTTTTAAAACTGCTGCACAAATGGCACGTATTTTTTTGGGCATAGCTTATATATTGAGTTTTCGTTTTTTCCCAACAGAAGACTTAATTGATTTTTTTTCACAGCCAACTTCACAATTAAGCCTCATAATCATTATATATTTTGACAGCTGATATAGCAAGGCTTGCTTGGGAAAAAGTTCGATTGGTTCTACGCAGTAGTTTTTGGTTGGTTTCCTTTCAAATATGGAAAGTGAGAAGCATTTTTTACTTTTTTACTATCGAAAATGTAAAAATGCTGTTCAAGCAAGAACAAAATGATTCAATGTGTATGAAGAAGATGTATTGACAGAACGCCAGTGCCAAAAGTGGTTTGCAAAATTTCGATCCGGAAATTTTGATTTTGAAGATGCACCACGTTCTCGGAGGCTAGTTGAAGCTGATGAAGACACAATAAAGGCATTAATTAATGCAAACCGGTGAATAACATCTCGTGAGATTGCTGAGAGATTACATTTAATCGAATTCGACCTTCATGATCATATGAAACGCCGAGGTTTAATCTCAAAGCTCGACATATGGGTTCCTCATGTTCTTTCGTCATGTTCTCATGTTCTTTCGTCAAGAAATTGATTAATTTTTGAAGCGCATCATTACTGGGGACGAGAAATAGGTTGTCTACAACAATTTTAAACCGTAAGAAATCATAAAGTAAAAAGATGAACCGGCTCGAAGCACTTCGAAAGCCGGTATTCATAAAAAAAGGTGATGGTATCTATTTGGTGGGATTTCAAAGAAATCGTTTTTTTGGGCTTCTACCGGACAACACAACGATCAATTCTGAGGTGTACCGTCATCAGCTGAACAAATTGAATGATTCACTTAAACAGAAAGGGTCAAAATTGATCAATAGAAAAGGTGTAGTGTTCCATCAAGATAATGCGAGACCTCATATAAGTTAGTTAACTCGCCAAAAGCTTTTACAGCTTGGATCCGATATTCTGCTACCCCCACCATATTCTCCAGATCTGGCACCTTCTGATTATCATTTTTTCCGGTCTCTACAATTTTTTTTAGATGGTAAAACTTTACTTCTATATATAAGTTTTTTGCCAGCAAAGAAAAAAAAAATATGAGCTGTTAATGAATCATGCTACTGCCAGAACGATGGCTCACTATAAGATAATCGTCTTACATTTTCATTAAAAAAAAAAATGACTTTCCGAACAATCTGATAATTAACGTTCAACTTTATTAAAGGCTCACTAATAGTTATGCTCAGTTCTGATTCAGTCAAAGCCTTTATCTATTCATTCCCAACTGATGTAGTACTAACGCAACCTGAAATTCAGCTATTAATATCCCAACTAATTAAACGCATTTAATATATACGTGTTTTGCAGAGCCACGATGTGCATCGCTGGCATCTGAACGGATTTCCCAGGTTTCAATAAATGTCAGTGCCGCGCTGAAATGCTCTCTGAATTTTCGCTGCGACTAATCAAATTGTTAAAATTGAATACGGTATGTTTCCCACGTTGAAAATTATATTTCCCATGTTGCTTATTTATGTACGTCACGTTTCTATTCGCGTGTATGTGTGACTTTATGATCACGTGTTATTATTAGGCTCGAAGAATGCCTTTTTTCGTGGTTAACACGATTAAACTTGCTGTTATTATTTTATAAAAAAAATCAGTGTAGACTTCAGCCGAAGCTAGTCGACATGAATATGAAACGGCAGTTGCTGACATCTGATATATGCCATTAAATATGCATCTGCTGTGTACAGAGCCACGGAGCTAATTGAACTATTAAAATATGCATTCGACGTGCATATAAGAGCGTTTCGAGCACAGTCGAACAACATAAATAATGTCTGAGCAGTATTTAAATATACATGTATTGTGTTTTATGAGATTTTGGGATAAAAGCGCTCCGATTCTGGGATTTCATCCAATTTACTTAACTATAAATCCCGGGATTAGTGTGCACAGTCCCGAAATTTTGGGATTGATTTATTTTTGTCGATGATAATCGAGTTTTTGGAATACTAGGATCACAGCAGTCCCTTTCAATTTAACATGTTACTTCTGTGGCAAAAGTCTTTGAAAACGTATGAAAATGCTGACCATATGTTTTTAGAAAATTTGTATACAGTATATTTAGATTTGATTTGATATACAGTGTATTAAATTTAAATAAAAAGGCTTTAATAAGCAGCTGACTTGAGGAAATTTAGGGTTAAATTAATAAATAATATATATTATCTACACCAAAAAAATATCGAATTCCAAATCAATTTCATTGTCTATATTTTTTTCATCCTTCTTTCGTAAAATACGAAGAGGAATGACTATCGTAAACAAATATGAGTTACCACTGCCAATAAATCATATGATTGGGATACAGTTGGAGGAATCAGACTTTTGGTCCGAGATTGTTTTTGCGAAATCTACACTGGCTCATCGGACCACACTCCGATCTGGACATATGGTATTGAAATCTGGGGCACGGCAAAATCCTCAAATAAAGATAATATATCGCTTCCAATCCAAGAAGCTATGAATGGTCAAGGGTGCACCTTGGTTTGTGCCCAATGAAGTGATCAGAAATGATCTACAAGTGTCCAGTGATCAAACAGAGTCTGAGAAATTTGCATCGAAATTGAAAAAAGATAAAAAAAGGAACGCTGGATTCTTTCTCTTCAAAAGATTAGCCAGGGTAAAATCAACTAATTGTAATTGTGTAATTATTTAGTTATTAAAAAAGGGAGAATCTGCGTTACAAGATTTATTTCTTGAGATTATGAAAACGTCTCTTCTCCGCGAATTTTTTTTAGATTTTTATTAAACACATTAATGCCAAAGTTGACTTCAATGAATAAAGCCCATTTAAGAAACATGACTTATATAACAAGCTTTCGCATCATTAACCGATCCGGTTACGAGGACTCGAAACCAACGGTGTCGCCCAGCGTCGCCTATTTGAATGGTCTATGAATTCTTCAACAATAAAAATGGATTATTCTAAGAATAAAAATAGGTATTCATGATATATCATGTCCCATCGCAGACTGAGGCGCACGCTGAGTTCTCGCGACACGTATCTAGACGTTGGTACATCGTTCCGGATGCGAACAAGAAAAAACATCGCACCCGATTTTTATTTTGTCCGAAATTACAGACAATGATTATTTATAAAGTTTAACAAAAACTTATACCCCATCGGCACGGCTAGGTTAAAATTGTTTAGGTTGAGCTACAAGACACGACACTTTACTATTGCGAAAATTCTGCCAAAGAAGGAAAAAGATCAGGGAATTGCTGCTAAAAACTCACCCTCAATCATTTAATGATTAAATTACGAAATCTCGCCGGATGTATCGTTGAGTATATCAGGGAATTGCTGCTAAAAACTTGCTGCTATAAAAGATCAGGGAATTGCTGCTAAAAACTCACCCTCAATCCTTTAATGATTAAATTACGAAATCTACCCGGATGTATCGTTGAGTATATCACGTGGGAAGCGTTGAGCAAGCAATCGCCATTGCATTTTACTCATCCGCGAGCAATCTATTAACACATTTGAATATGTAAATCATTCACTAGACTCGCCGTTTTGCATATTAAATCGAACAGACCAACAATATCAATACACACGCGAGCGCCCTTTTACTCGTTCGCATTTCAGATAGGCACATTTGGGTTTTATTAAATTGGCAAGGCTCGACCAATAAGCGGGAGTGAACGGAAGCCCGTTCCTTCGGGACCCTGTGTCACGCCGGCGTACTTCTTCATTCAATTTGCCTAGTTGAAAGCTTCGATGTGTTCGCGGGAATGGTCGTACTGTCGAAACATTCGAAAGTTGTACTTTGACGGGACGAGCATTGTTTCGCTATGAAGTTGAGTCAATTTCGCGGACGGGTAGGTTCTGCCCGGTGAATGAACGGCGAGCGTGTCCATAAAAATTTACGACGAATGAAACGCTGACCTTATTATTTCAATAAAATGTTTCAGCTGTAATAAAAAAAAAATGCGCGTTCGATACAACGAGTTGCCGCTCGTATGTCGTATGAGGTGTGGACAGAAAGTTCGTGCGCTGATTTGATTTCATTAAGTCCTCCCAAGTTAAAACGATTATACTGGTCCCAGTTGCCTAAGTTGCTCTCGAAACTATGGGTAATAGTTTAGAGAGGAACTATCCGAGATACTGCTTCACCACAAAAGTGGAGTCACGTTGCCCTGTTTATTATTAAATAGCATCCATCTAAGCATTCTCGTCGCTGCGTTATAAAGTGTATTGAGTAGAGGCGTGGACGCTCACAGAAAAGGCATTTAAAAGCAGATGCTCCAAATCAGTTGGATAACAAACAGTCTTACAATGCAACATCAAAATCTGCAACTCATTCTTCATGATAAAATTCAAGGAAGACGTACAGAGACTCAAGTATTTACGACAGTGGTTTGGAGGAAATGGCACCTCCTTGTTCAGGAAATTCGTTTTATTTAAAAACGGATTTGTTGTCGACATTAGATGAGAATCAATGAGAGCGGCAATTGACATGGGACTGAGGATCAACGAGACCAATACAAAATACATGCCTATATGCCAAGGACGAATTCTCGAACCTCTGAGAGTCGAAGAGCATAGCTTCGAGGCCGTCCAGGAATTCACATATCTCGGCTCACTTATTACAAATACCATTGAGACCGATGGAAGTATGAAAAAGAACCATGCTGACAAACCGGTACTACTTTGGAGTTCAAATGCATCTACAGTCGAGATTCCTTTCAAAGAAGACTAACATCAAACTGAACATGGCCCTAACATACCGTTAGCCGCCGAAAAGACTTATGGTTAACAAGCCTTCCTGTTACCAAAGTAAAGGAAGATCGAGTCGGTGGTGGTTGGACTGTGTACAGAGGGACACTGAATCATTTAAACTTACCGGGAGATGGAGCTATGTAAAGACACGTAACAGACCGGATACAATGAATAAGGGTGTTGGATGAGACTCAGGCTCTACGATAGGGCTGTTGAGCCGACGATGATGATAAGGTAAAGCGGAAATAAATATCATACTGGCTGCCGTTGAGTTAACACGTCTCAGTTGAAGCTCTGTTATTAATCTTTCTGTTTTGACATTTTTTATTTTTTTTCTAGCTCATAGTGAAAAAAATCGACAGGCAAAAATTGGAGAAACACATTTGTGGCATATTTTAATTCCGAAACCGATCCGTTTCTTAGAAGAATTATTACTGGGGATAAGAAGTGAGTCTCTAAACCGAGTCCACACAAAAAAAAAACCATTGAGCCATCATTTACTAAGTTTTTCCTTTTGTATTTGGTGGGATGTTTTGGAAATAATTCACTGAGTTACTAAATCCTGATCAAACTGTTACAGCAAAGGTGTCTGAGTTTTAGAAAACCATCTTGCAAGAATTCTCCAGAATGATAATGGAAGATCATACCCAGCAAGAATTGCGCAGGAAAAATAAGAGAGCTGGATTTAGAAGTTTTGCAACATCCTCCATATTCACCTTATCTTGCACCTTTGGATTATCACATTTTTAAGTCAATGGAACATTCGCTTTGAGATAAAAAAATTCAAATGTTGAAAAAATTATTTGCAGTTGCATTTTAATAAAATAAAAACCGCCAAAATTCAAGAGATATTAAAAATCTATTCTATAAAGAAAAATCATAGAAAACAATAGAACAATATTATATAGCTTTCGTTTAAAAATACATTTTGTCGCAATAAAATAATGCTATTTATTTCCGTTTTACCTAATACATTACAAATGAGGACTGTTTCTTCCTTCCATACCAGTTGATGCTATTCTGTTATTGCATCCTTGAGCAGGTCTTGCCGGGTATTACCTGGCTACCTTGACCTGCTCCCAGTCGCAGGAACCTTTTCTTAATTTATGCATTCGGTAACCTGTACACATGGCTATACCATTAAAGTATACGCCCTTGGTAGTAAATATACTCTGCTCTTGTGCCCTCGAGTACTTAACTCTCTTAATACATAGGAATCATACGTATGACTAACTTTTTTGGACTTGCCGATTTATATCCAAGCAAAAGCATAATGCATGTATTTTTTTTAAAACTATACCAAGTAAAATAATAAAAAAAATTCGGGTCGGTATAAATACAATATTGTTGTGTTGGAATACTTGTCTCTTAAGAATCTAGATATAATGGATGTTTATTTTATTATTGAGTAACAAGAAAAAGTTGTACGTGTTTTGATGTACTGAAAATTATTTTTTTGGGAAAAAATGGAAAGTTTTAAAATATTTTTTTAACAAAAAAAATGATACCTTTTTACTTCCGATTATAAAAAAATCATAGGTGCTTCGAAGTTTGGAAAAAGCAAAAATTTTGATTTTTTAGAATAACTCTTTTAATATAAATCCTACATAAATATTATAAATAATTATTGTTTTTTATTGATTGAAATGTGCGACCAGAGCTCAGTCTACGACATTGACGCGTGTCATTTAGGCGTCTTATCGATTAGTTAAAAAGTCCAAAATATCGACCAAATTATGAAGCATATAATGAATAACTATTTTTATTTGTAGTATAATCCATTTTTATTAAAAACGTCCAGATATTGATGAACAATTCATCAATATTTTGACTTGAAATGCTTGGGATCTATTTTTCATTATACTTCGGACGACGCGGTTGATTTGGGACCTCCGCGATGGATCGGTTTAAGGGAATAATCCTAATATTTATGAATAAATAAGATGCTTTGAGCGAAACGATTCTTCCGACAATTTTTTGATCGAGCCTTGTATGTATACAATGCATAAAAAACAATTTTCTTCAGTTCAGGTAATTTTCTTGCCTCCTCGTTAACATTAAAGAAGATAGGCTTCTTTATATAGGTGGAAATAATGCTTATGTAATTCATTTAAATTGCTCGGTACTCTTCAGACCATCAAGCACTCGAGCAAACGAAACGAGATGTCATAAGAAAATTATTAACATGACAAAAAAATTACGAAACGCCAATGCAGTAAAATAGATGAAAAGAACGCTTTCATCCCATCCATTGGTTATTATTATAATAATTTAGTCGGAAAAATCGCAAATAAAACTTGTTCTTGTTGAGCGGAAGTTTTGCTGAACTTTCACCTTATACAATATATCACCAACAATTCCATTAAAATAGTTTTGCAAAACATTTTTAACTCCGCGTCGAACTATTCGGATCCGCTCCGAACATATGCGGATGTTCATTGTGACAGTTTCGCGATGGTATTCGCACAAAATTATCCGCACGGAATGATTGACATTCACTGTTAACCACACATTTATAATTTATATTTTTTGTGACGTATCCCCCACGACGGTCAAATTGCGAATTAAAATTTCATTCTGAAATTTTCGCATATAGCAATTTCACCGCGCCACACACAGGTTGCGATGTAAATGGAAATTACATTGCTTGTATACACGCTCTCCGTTAGATAGACCGCTGTATGATTAATATGAATCAAATTAGGGTGTGGTCATATTATATAAATTACCTAAAAATTTAAAAATTAATCTCGCCCCCGCTGATGTACTGCAAAAATATTTAAGCATATATGCGGTGAGGCTGTTGGATTCTAACTTAATTAATCATTCGATATCCGAACATAAATTGACGACGGTGTCACAGGCAAATGTACAATAATTATATAATCAAATTATCTCGTCGAATGTCGAGGTATTGCAGGCTGGGAATAATATATGCATATCTCAATTAAGACCGAATATTGACCTGCATGTCCGGCCGAGAAAACAATGGCTCGTATATAATATGTATCTGGATGGAGAATGGAATCGGATACGACTAAATGACCATCATTAAGATCAATACCTATCAAAATACAGGTATAATAAGTCCTGTTTTGATAAAACGCAGCTTGTTCGAAGCTCAAAAAATGCCAAGTGATTAACGAATTTTAAAATTTAGTTTCTGTGATTTGGGAATTTAATAAAAAATCAAAATTAGTTTTTCTCATATTTTTATCTAATTTTGAAACATTGCTGTGGTTTAAACAATTGGAACAAATGTTATATTACTCTTGGAGAATGTTCCAAGCCACTTCATCAATTTGTCGAACATGAACACTATCCTATCATTCGACACCACGTCGTTAATTCAGCTGATGGACCAGGCAGTCATATCAAACTTAAAGGCATATTATTAGAAGGACCCATATGTAATATCGTATTTTTTTTTTTTAAACTCAAACTCATATTTCTAATCGTTTATTGAACTTAAATTATAAAAAATAATTACCATTATTTTCTATGAACTTTTGCCATCTATTATGTAAATCGAAAATGCCTTTCTTATAAAACTCTGCAGGTTTAGAATCGAAAAAGTCGGAAAGGACCGATTTTATTTCATCATGATATTTTTAAAAAAAATCATGTAAATAATGCGCGAAAAATGTGATAATCAGATGGCGCCAGGTCTGAAGAATACCCTGGATGCAATAAGACTGTCAAACCTAATGCATCGATTTGTTTAGTTAAATCGGCTACATGTGGTCGCTGTTTAAATAGAGTACCCATTTCTTTTATCCAGTGACTCTTCTTTCTCCTTCGGTAACTCAAAGATCGCCTCGTGTGTTTCTTTCTCTCAGTCGACGAATCTAGGAACAAAACGCCTTATTTTTTAATCTAACCCATATTTTTCAGGTATCTTTGAGTTGACTTGGCTACCGATACCTCTTCTTTCAGGGCTGCTTCATCCACTTCACGGGGACTTCACTTTTTTCAAATCAATATTGCCTGATTTAATTTATTTTAACCATCTTTGACATTTACTGATGTTTAATGCACCTCCATAAACATGGCAAAAGAATTTTGTTTCCTCCGTTGCGTTTTTTTTGGCGTGAAACTGAAACAAAATACAGCTGCGCGAAGGAAACGTCTTGGTCATTAATAAAGGGACACGTAAAAAAAATTTTTTTTACGTGTCCCTTTTTACTTCCGCACTTATCAATAACCTATCAATAAGTACAGTATTTGATAAATCAATGAGTGGAGCATGGAAGAAGTTATGGCCGGATATGTCGAAGGATGCCTAACAAGGATAGCATATCGTTGCCAAAATCATCAACCTAATCGAAATAGCAGGCTCAGGAGAAGATGCAGATGAGCAGAAAATTGGGGATTTACTTCAGTTTTCAGATGAAAGCCTAACTAACGAATACCTTCAAGAATCGCCAGAATAATGAAAATGGCGACACTGAAAACGATGAACCACAGGAACTTGCTACAGGTTTCCTTAATAAAAGTTTGGTAACGATAACTGAGACCCCTGATCAAATTTTAGTGAATGATTCAGATTTTGAAAGGAGTACAAAAGCAAGACGACGCATTTTAGATGCGATTCCTACTGTCAAAATTTGATTAACGGCAGGAAAAGAAATCTGTGTTTATGTCACATATATTAGGTAAAGCGGAAAGAAATAGCATTTATTTTTATCGCGACAAGGAGTTTATTTAAACAAAACTGTATGATATGTTCTGTTGTTTCCTGTGATCTTTTCCACATAATAGGCGGTTTCATAATCTTTCGTTAAAATCTGGCGGATTTTTTTATTTAAATTTGATTCCAAGTTATTTTAGACTTGTTCAACATTTGTATTTTTTTTAACTCGAAGCGAATGTTCTATCAACTGAAACATGTGATAATCTAAAGGTGCGACATTAGGTGTATTATAAATTCATCTCTCATATTTTTTCATGCGTCTTCCTTTATCATTCTGGAGAATTAATCTTTGATTGTTTAAACAAAAATGGTCGTTTTTAAGCAGTACGTTCTTTAATCCTTTTAATTTAGCACAATACAATAGTCTGATTGGATTTTGGTACAACAATATTCGCTTCTGATGTCATGCGCGCGATGTTTTTTCTCGCTCGCATCCGGTACGATGTGCCGAGTACGAGTGAACCGTGCTAGTAACACGTGCTGCGAGAGCTCATTCTGCGGCGATATAAGACAGAGAGCGTTGTCATTTGATTAGTTAAAAATTCAAAATATTGATGAAGCATTTATCAATATCTTCTTAACTTGAAATGCTTGGGTTAACTGAGATACCCCCTTCGGATGACGTCATTGTTTTCGAGCCACCGTGACGAATAGGTTATGTTGCTTATACTACTGACTTTATCACGTTCTAATAAGTGTATTATCGGCTTGAAAAGATATTTTTTTCTTCCTAATCTTAATAATTAATAACATATTTAAGTTAATTAACTATTTGATTTATAAAAACGTATATAAAAGAAACGTCGGCCATTACTTTAAAAAAACAATAAAACGGATTTATTTAATGTGTCAGAAAGGGGGAGGCAACAAAACATATGACGGCAATTTGATTGTCTTAAGATGGTCGCATGGGGAGTGTTGTGACAATGTTTCACCTGTGGATGTAACATAATAGAGGAAGCTTAGCAGAAAAAAACAGACAAAAGCTATTGCTAGACAATATCAATAAACTGGACAATAAAATTGCTATCAGACTGTTGTAAAGGTATTCAGAAATATTAATCAATTAGGAAGATTGAATTACAATCCGAAGAACAATCGTCAAAGTTTATTCAAACACGGGGGCTTTACGTTAAATAAACAAATCCTGAAAATTCAAACGTACCCTCCAAACACACACTCGACATATAATTACATTTTTATACCTATACATATTTATTTTTATACATAAAATATACACCCCCATTATTTTTTATGTAATTTTGAGATGACACTGTTTCTTTTTATGCGACTCATTAAAAAACAACAATTTATACCACACATATGTATATACATGAAACGCATGTCGAGAATCACCATGCCCTGAAATATTTTACAGATAAAGCCACCGAATATACGCACATCATTAATTTTGCACATTACAATCATCGATAGCAATAATGAGAATGTCGAGGAAGAATTAAATAACGACTTAAACTGCCACATCAGCTGGGAAATTATTTTCTAGAAAATTGCCCCGATTTCTATCGTGCTCGGAAAATTAATTTCACCGGCATCATAGCGAATACGGGATGATACTAATTAGCTGGGATCGGATTTCATCAACCGATCGGAGCTGTATTCAAGTTTTAACGAGATTTATGTATATTAAATAATAATATTGAGTAAAATAAATACATTGGTACTCACATCTACAGTTTTTTTATAGCTAAACCTAAATATCCATTACAACATCGTCCTAAAATTATGGCGACATATTTTACTTCGATTGATAGTATGATTCTAGCTCTAGACAGTAACGACGAGGCAAGAAAATCCATGATCTATATTAAGAGCAGATCAATAAACGTTTGCAATGGTGTGTGATATTAAATTATATTCGGGTTTACGAGGGAGTTTAATTATCGGAATATGTTTTTAGAAGGATCTCGCTTCTTTAAATATTTGCTATAGCAGCGGTCGCTAAACTTCAGAACCTCGGGGGCTACTAAATGCTTAATTTTAATCTCGCGGACAACCAGTAAGATTTTTTAATATTAAATATATTCAGATATCAAAGAATACATAAAATACACTTAGTTAATAAAATAAAACTATTACCCTAACTCGAAACCAAATTATGAAAGCTTCATTAATAAAGGAAAATTGTTCAAAAGCGTATAAATTTTAATATTTATGATTGTAAACTCTTAAGTAAAACAAGAAAAGAAGACGCGTAGAGAAAAAAAAATGATTTTCGATATAAATTTTGATGTTTTTTTGGAGAATTTTAAAAAACCGCGATAACTTTAAATTTAATAAAAATAAAAGAACAATTTTTAATTTTCTTAATTAGATTTGTCAGATTTTACCGGCAGCTCGCGGATCAGACTAAAATCGACAGTTCGCTTCTTCTCTTTATTCTTTTGTTATCATCTAAATCCGACGCGACAAAACATTTTTTATTATTTAAAATAAGGTCCTTCCGAGGATCTCGACCTCGAAAAATATGTAACGTTTATAATTTCTAAAAACGGACGGCAACTTTTAGAGCCCACGCTCGGGGGAGAACTTTACGCGAACTGAGCCGTCAAATTTCGGGACGATAAGAAATACCTGCGACCTCGTATGCAATACCGAAAGCTCCGAAATATTAACTTCGGAACGTTCGAAACGGAACAGAAATCGTTTGATAATACTTTGTGTTAAAAGTAAAAAATCTCCGATACGACATAAATTGAATTCTAAAGAATAATTTTGTATAATCGATTAAAAACTCTATGTTGAAAAATAATTATTACATCACGTAATATTGCGGCCGAATAATTTTATTGTTATCGCATTTATTATTCTTAACGTTTATTTCGAACTTAAGTTTGCGATATGTACCCCCAGGAGCGAGCTACAAATTTTAGGCTCCGAGGCAAAGTCGATTAATACCTACCCCCCCCCTATTTAAAAAAATACATATAATTAAAATCAAAATGAATAAAAAATATAAAAAACTTTCCTGATATAATTTATTTTGTAATTGCTAATATTTTATAATCTAACTAATGTTCTCTCCACCCTGGCGATTGTATTGGCTAAATGTCTTTTAACACTAGAAAAATATTATGCGCGATTTAGAAAACTTATTTATTTGGACCCATTGTTAGACGAATAAACTTTTTACAATACAAATTAATTATAATGACTAATGATTTAAAGCCGATGGGAGCCGACTGAAGAAAATTAATTTTTATTTAGGCGCTATATTATTTTAACGTTCCGAGTGACGTTTTTTGAATAATTTATAAACTTGAGAAAAGTCGGGAAACGGGAAAATTATGACGTTCGAACGAACATTCATAAAGTTGCCTAAAAATAATGAGCTTTTATTTTTTGATTTTTGATCGAAAGATGATAATTTAATCGATGAAAACTATCCACACGTTAGAAATTTTAATCTTTATTTTAAAGCTCAGTTGGAAGGAGCGTTTCGGCTCTAAAGCTTTTGGTTCGATGGTTTGATGTGGATTCAAAAATGCAAATAATGTCCACATTTCATTGCGGATCACCGCTTTTGGCGACCGCTGATGTTTAGGGTGGATGCGGGGCGGCAGCGAGCCGTGCTTGGCCTCGCGTCTGTCGCGCTTCCGCTCCGACCCGCAGCCTCTGGCGCCCCCGCCGCCCCGCCGCTGCAACCTGCTGCAACAGCACGCCGCCATGGAAGGGTCATCCGACAGGCACTCCAACGTTCTCTCCACAGGGATTACGACAATAAGCAATAGCGACAGACAGACCATGAAAATTAGAACAATTATACAGCGATTTTGTTGAAAAAATCGACACAGACACGAAAGAATTAAAAAAAACGATCACAGATCAACGACGCGGCATCAAAGGACAACAACAAAATCGAAACGAACGACATTAAAATCGTTCTTACAAAATTTACAAACAAAATCAAAAATATCGACAACGACGTCGACGATCCTCCCAGACTTCGAGACCGCTCGGAGCACCGTCCGAAACGACAAAACCGACGACGACTCTTTCGAGGCGGGAACCGGAGTTGAGCGCAAAGCCGGGTCGCCCTCTGAATTTCCAGGCCCTCCGACCCCGCGAACTCCGTGCAGAAATCCCGATTCTCCGCTTCCTCGGCGGCCGATCCGCCCCCGACCCCGACCCCTCGCTCGACCACGCCGGTTCGCCTTTCAAACAACTACGTCGTTCCCGTCGACGACCGGCCTCCGATCACGACCGCTCCCGTCCCCCTCCTAACCCGCCCCGAAACCCCCGATCGCGATTCACTCCGACCGCTCCATCCCCAGCATCGTTTCGACCCCGAAATCGACTAAAATAAGTCTTCGGGAGATCTAAAACTTCCCGGACGGCTCCCGCTGACGGGAATTTTCGGAGAAAACGAAACACCGTTTTCACCCCCATGAATTGGCTCCGTCCAAAATTTAAATCGAAGGATTCACCCCCCCCCCCCCGATCGCCGGTCGAGGATGCCGGTCGAGGCGTCGCGGCCGTCGAGGCCGTTCCCCGGCTCCCGAAAGGATTCGACAAAAAAAGTCGTTCTTCCGACTCTCCGAGGAAAATCGCCGATCCCGAGAAAGCCAAAATCCCCCTCCCAATCGCAACGTCGTCGACGTCGACGTTTTGGCCGCGCCGCCTTCAGATGCGGCGCTTCTTTTCGAAGCGGCGAAAGGACCGGCGACCGTTCGTCTAAACTTTTCCCGAAGCCTTCCGAAGGGACTCGAAAACGCTTTAATTACGGGAGCTCGCCCACCGCCTCGTTCCATCGACGTCCAAACGTCCGACGTCCCGTCCGGTCCCTCCGACCGACGCCCAGCCCGCCCCCCGATCCCAAAAACAAAACCCAAACCCGCACGTTTAGGGTTCCCGTCATCGGACCACTCTGAAGTCCTCCCCGGCCCGCGTCACCGCTTGCATCCAACGACGGCTTCGACGAAACGACGATGGCCTTCGAGTTTGCGCCCAGATTCTTCGACGCCGCTCCTCGAGAACGAGCGAACAGAGTTCGAGACTTTCCGCGCTATTTTTATAATTACGATGGCGTCCAAAACTAAACCCAATTTCAACATAATTTCTAATTGAAACGCCGACTTCTTTTCGAATAAAAAACTCGAACTTCGCCAAGTCATCATTACCCACAATATCGACGTCATGTTTGTTAATGAAACCCACCCCAGACCAAGCCACACGCCGCGTATTCCCAGTATCACGTTCTACCGTAACGGTCGCCTAAATTTCTGGGAAAGAAAAATTCGATTTCAGAAAAAAAAATGACAAATGATAGATATAACATTGAAGTTTATTATAACACTGCTTTTTTAATATTAGTTTATAAGGTATTAAAGTTAAGCATTTTCAAAAAATGAAGTATCAAATTCAATCGAGTATATCTTAATAGTTTTTATTTGCCTAATAATGTTATAAATACCAAATTAAAGCGTATATCATTTATTTTCAAAAATTTATAAAAAATCAAGGTTATATATTTTCCATTCTGAGAAAAATATTAATTTGATTAGCCAAATCTTTAACTTTGACTAGATTTTTAAATGCTAGCACGGTGAGGACATATTTAATTGCACACTATTATTATATGCTCCATAATAGTCTATTCTATCTATGAATAAGTCTAGTTCAGATGGAAAAGAAGTTAAAGATTTTTGGCAGTTGAATTCATGATCCGTCCCATTGTGCGTCTTCCATATGGCCAGATTGTGCGGTGCACACGCGCGCCGGAAGCTAAAGGGGAGCCTAGAGGCGCTAAGAGAGAAAAATGTTAAATAATAAATATTAATTTAATATTATTCAATTACATTTTCCTAATTATTTTTTTTATAGTAAAGTACAGTGGTTTTTTTCATTAACCTGGATACTGTCGCCACTGCTAATGATCAAACTTTCCAGTCCTCGGAGGAGAGCAAGACCATAGCTGATCAGGTCGGACATTGCGTCATTGTTTTAATCGGAAGATCGGATGAGATAAAGGTTCCACTGTACATATTTGGCCACCATGAAGAATCTGTCACTTTCGTGGTGAAGCCGATACAATACGACCGTGTGTTTTCATTTGCTGTGGGTTAATGTGTAGCGTGGACTTTGGTACAGGGGGCTTACACAAACAACAACAGGTCCAAATAACAACCAAGTCAACATAACTTTTCCGCAGTCGGAAAAACGATTAAAAAAAACGTGGCCCTTTGGTCGTGTTGTGTTGTCGCCGTATCGACCCCACCTGCTTTTCTTTGCAAAACAAAGGATATTAAACAAAAAATAAAAAAAAACGAGCAAAAATCATGAATGGCCCCAGCACTGCACGGCATCGCGGTAAAGGCCATACATATGTAACGAGGAGCTACTGAAAAGTTACACGAGTACACATTTTTTTACATGCGAGCACGAATGATTGCTTTGGAATAAAAACTTTCCGATTACACCTCGCTAATGTGTACGTGCGTGATGATAATGTATGAACGCGATACCGACACGACATATTTGTCACGCAGGACTGTGTTTACGAAATGACACTTTATTTACGACCGTAATCTTGAATTATACCTCAATACGAACAACGATCTAGGTTACGAATACAAGAAATCGAATACATCACGGCGATCAAAATTAATTAAAATCACTCACCTCATCGATGTCGTCGTTATGTTCAGCTTCTTCCACAGTCAGAGTGTGCGTATAATATTGCACGCCTGCAAAAAATAAAACAAACAATATACATTTCATACGAGAAAAGCGCCGGAAAAGTTTCCGGAAAATTTTCCGACATAAAATATAATTATTATTCAAATAAAACGTAACATCGCGTACTTAAGCATCCGTATAGCCGTATTTATCTAGAGTAATACGAAGTCGAAGCGAAATCTTTTATGTATACACTTTTCTTAATGTAACTAAGAGTTTGGCCTGCTAGGATGCTGTGATCATGACCGTAATTTAGCTAATCGAACGAAAGGCTCTCATCCCGCATAAGGTCAAGGATAGTTGGGTAAATACCAAGTACACGCATATATTTAGATTTAAATGTTTGAGAGCTAATCATCACTGATATATACAATAAACAAACATGTGTATAGGACCCCATTATTATTTTTATTATTATTCTGCGAAATTGAGACATATTTCACGTTAATAATTTATTTTTGCGTAATGTGATTTTAAACAATGAGTTTGGAAAGTTTAATTAGATATATTCGAATGAAATTAAATCAAATTTAAAAATAAAAACATTAACTTGTTTTTTTATGATCTTAAAAAATAAATTTCAAATGTTTAGCAATAAATAATAAGCGAATTTTGCATACTCTCTTAATAATAATAAAAAAATATTACACGAAATTAATTAAACTAAGTAAAGCCTTATATAACACGATCGTTGAGTTGTTCACAAAAATGAGTAGAAAAACGATGATTTTTTATTTAAATCCTGCTTTTTCAGAATTAAACAGAAACGCCAACATTCCTACCAATATTTTTTTAAGTACGATTAGTATAAAACGGTAACAACCTTCTCTTTCGTATCAAATAATAAGGTACTTTAATAATAATACAGTATTTCTGCCGCTATAGAATATTATGTCATACGACAAATGTGTTGGTGGTCCAGGTCAACATTTGAAAGCAATTTTCCTGATCATATCATGTTAAAATTATCCTACTAAATGTACGAAACATTTTGTAATAATATCTTTAATTTAAGAATAATTAATATCTTAAATCGTGTAAAAGTATGCGCTGTAGCATTTTTATATTTAAATTATTTTATGTATGCGTGCTTATTAAAAAAGAAGGAATAATAGAAGAAAGAAAACCAAAAGCCGTTAGTTTTTCTGAAACGAAAACCGGCGCTAAACCAAAATATGTTTTTTTAATTAAAGCGAAACAAAAACCTAACCGAAAAAAAATTAGATCCTGGCCACGGCAATGTTTAAGAAAAATAATAGATAAAAACAAAAGTTATGATATTAAATGTATGCAAAAATTAGGTGAGACATCGTTTTTTATTATCATATAATTCATAACTCTTTTATTAATCAAGATATTGAGCCGAAAATTAAATTACTTAAACATTTACTGGATAGTAAATGCAAAAAAAATATATCTTATAGTAGGAGTCACTAAACTTTTTGTTGAATTTTAAATATTTATATAGAATAGGCTTGTGTGAAAAATCACTGGGATAGGCCATAATTATTATTATCCCCAACAGCTGTTCTATTGCTCGAAATGTTGAGGAACACTATAAATAAAAGAGATCTATTACAATACGATATTAGTAAGAATTTATTCATCAAAAATAAAACTAAGCATCGATAAGAAAATAATTGAAAAAACAAAACCTTAAAATAAGTTGTTGTCTTCATTTTGCAGTAAATATTAAACATTAAACAATTACTGACAAAAGTCGGCAACTTCTAAACACGCTCCTCCTTCTAATAGTTTGAATAAATGGTTTTATATGGATATGCCGAATTTCCTCAAGGTCTGAGGAAATCTGGATCCCTTGAAAAATATGTTTTTTTTTGTATTGCCACAACTCTCTAACCAAAAAAATATTTGATAAAACACAACGTTATAAAAATTTAGAGGTTTGGAGGGAAAATACACATTTATTTAATTTTTAACCTGTTCATATGTATAAAATTAATCTGAAAAGATTTGACTTTAATACGGGTTCAGTTAATTTTCCTCGATTAATATTTGGCTTGATGCACGAAGGTGGATTATTTTTTTTTTCGTTTCCACCCTAAACTTCCACTAAATGGTTCAGTTGTTCCCAACAAAGTTTCGCATTTATCATTTGATAGGAATTACAATTTAATTATACCCAGTCGGACTAAAGTAACAATTTTTCATCTCCAGTCACCAAGCCTTAAAAAAACGGTGTTATGGATTAATTTACTAAAAAAGGTCTCATTCGCGTCTATTCTATATCCTAGATTCTCTTCACATAGGTATCCATTTCTGCTTCTAAATCTTCCCGATTATTTAAGATACTCTTGAACATTCAATCGCGAGTATCCGAGATTGTTAGCAATTTTTTCAATAGATAAAGTTCAATAACTGTTGATTTAAATTTACTGTACTAGATCTTCTACTTTTAGTGTTATTTTTGCAAAATTTCTCAATCGAAGCTTCTTGAACCATTTCTAATACTTGTAAACATCAAAATAATCCTCTAGTACACCACAAATGTTTAAGTGGTAATTTTTGCATATGTATCTTTTGTCAAAAAATGAAAATGCATCAAATTTCGAATTATTTCTTCACTTGGTAAAGGTAAAAATTGATCCATTATAAATTAGAATGTTGAATTCAAATTTTACAAATCACAATTCACTCTTGGTAATTGTGTTCTCATTGAATTAAACTAAGCACTAAATATTATGCTATTTATAAAAATATTTTACTAAATATGTATCGTTTCTATATCCTCTTAATCCAGATATCCGCTCAAGGGGATTCGCTTCAGAATTAATTGATGAATATTTATTTCTTTCAAATCAAACTCTATTTATTATACAGATGTAAAACTTTATGCATTATATCCATAACTTTTTAGTCGTCAATTGGATTTATATTCTGAACTGACTCGGAACTTAAATTTTTCCAACACTCGATGATAACAGTTATTAGTTTTTGAATAAAGTTATCGGATTAATAAAGAGTAGAAAGGATAAATTTTCAGGGAGTTTTTCAAAGATGTCTAGAATAATCGTAAATACGATAACTTTTAAAATAAGTCGCGAGAGAAATCGTATGACATTTTTTTCCCTTGTTCTCCAATGCGTTGAAACTCGATTAAAAATATATTTTCTACAAACTCAATCGTTGGTATTGAAATAACACGGTTCGCGAAAATTGTGCAAATACGAAATGAAAACTATTCTGATATGAAAACACGATTTAAACAAATAAAAATCTAATATTTTTTTAACATATGAAGCATCTCGTTTTAATGTCAACTTAGTGTGGGAAAGTTTTCATCGTCGTTGGAGCTTTGGCAAATTCCGCCGTATATATATATTAATATATCTGCAATGTCCAATTGTCAGGATAATTAGGGTCTTGTTTCGTAATAGATTCGTTACGGCGAATTTCTGTAAATTTCAATCTACCTCAATTAACAAGACGAATTCGGCATTTGATTGTGTGCAAAATTCGCACAGTAAATTGGCCGCGGCAATAATGGCAAGGACACGTACCACCATCCCCTTAACATTTCGATTTTTTCCCACAATCCATCACCCTGATGGATGGCGTCCATACTCGACCGAGAAACGGGCTTAAAATTTAATTACAAATAATTAATAGACGTTGCTTAATTATTACACAGAAATATTTGTCTATTTCGGAACGTTAATCGCAATGGAATATTTAAAAGGAAACCCCCCATGAGCGATACTTATAAATAAAACTTTATTTAATAGAAAGTTTCCGAGAAAATTCCCCAATCTTATACAAGCCTCATGGTGAAATATAACGCAAAGTTTTAATACTGAGTACCATCTGTTTTTACTCAAAGGATTTAGCATAATTTTTCCGTCATTTAAAATGATTTAAAACATTATAGATAAACTTGTGTACGGCCTAAATCGATTTTTTTTTAAATATAATGACTTAATAATGAAAAATAAATGGAAAGTATAAGATATTTAACGCAAAACTGACAAAAGTTTTTAACAAAGCTCGATTACAAGCAAAGCTTTTACAGAAATGTACGTTATATATATAGCAAATAATAACTAGTCGAATAAAACATGGAGTTTGTTTCATGCTAGTATTGAGAATAAGTCTCTTTGACATATATATTTTTTTTTATAATATTACGGAATTATTTATTAAATATCTAAAAAGTGGAATTGTTTAAAAACAAATCAAAGCTTTAATAACATAAATAAAATCAAAAATATTGTATAGAAATTCGTCAATTATTCTAAAGCTTTATTTTTTTCTCGATGGTTCAATATCTTATTGTTAATGTATTATCATGAGAATATTCTGAAATACAAAGAGGTTTAAAATCGCAATAATTTTATAGATAAAAATATGTTTGTGATAGCAACATATAATCTAAACACGAAGCAAACAACATTATAGTAAATATATTTGTCGATAATATTAAGGAATTATTTATTGAATATCAAAAAAAAAAAAAATTATTATTCAGGCTTCAAAATATTCAGAATTAACAGCCTTATGATAATTAAATAAAACACAACTAAATAGTTTACCCCTTAAAAAATGTGTACATGTTCGTGTACACACATCCTTATGTGCATAAATAAATCTGGTCTCTAACTGATTTCTCACTACAGAGCCAGTATACCCTGGGAAGGAAAACCCTAATCTGTTGA
>JAGXCT010036464.1:139732-179868 GCA_022495035.1 Philopotamus ludificatus | reverse complement strand
GTCGGCTAAAACAAATGTCTCTAGACAGCTTTCTAGTAAAAAAGAATTAATTATTTGTAATAAATTAATAAATAATAAGTTAGTTTCAATTTTCAAAAATGTTTTTATCCATCTTTAACAATTTATAAGTATGTAAATTTATTTGAATAAACGTTAAAAAAAATATTTCGTACTTGTACATACATTGTACTAATTTTAAGAAACAAATAAGTTTGGTGGATTCTCGGGAAAGTTCTGAAATCATTGCTGAACTGAAGAAAAAGTCGAATCCTTTCTTGTTTCGTTCTTTCGTTCCGTTCGAATGATTTTTACCAAAATGGATTTTAAAAATTGTTCTTCTTGTTTTTTTTTTTTTTATTATTATAGCTTATTGTAGCTTTTCAGGATCCTCTGCATCTTTTATGACGCATTGCAGCTACTGCGGTCTTCACTTGAACGTTCCATTTTTTATAGCGAGATGTCCAAAGTATCGAAGAATCTTTTGGAGACATGTAGTTGAGAGTTCGTCGTCTTTTTCATTACTCATTTCTTCCAGGATAGACACGGATGTGATTTTCAGTCCATAGTAATAATACAGCAGGCGTCACCAGCACCACATTTCAAAGTTGTCCAGGGTTTTACGCCTTATGTTAAAATGGAGAATATCAAACTCTGCACTAATTTTTTTTTTCCATTTTAGATATCCCCGTGTTTTTTCCTAATTATCCTAATTTATTAAGATAATAACTGTCATTCCAAAAGTGAAATATAAGTAATTGTACATTAATCGTATGGAAAGAATGTCACAACAAAGCAATACCATATTACATTTTATTTGTGGTTATTGAGACAATATCCAAATATAAAAACAAACATATGATCTTGACTCTCATCGTAATTCTTCTTCTTCATGGCGATGTATTATTTTTTTTTATTTTCTCCATTAGTTTGTCCATTTTGCCAAGCTAGCACAATTCCCAGACTCACAACCCTGTTGAGTTTTTGATATCATGGAGAATTTTTGGATATTTGGATTTCGTTTCTTAAGGTAAATGATTCCTCCTCATTCAATCGAAGATGTTTTTCTGTTGGATTTATTATTGTTTTCAATTTTAATTGTAAATCTGCTACTAATAATTGGTGATCTGATCAACAGTCTGCAACTGGATATGTTTTATATTATCGTGTTATAAAACAATTATGTAAATTTTAAAAAAATATTAAAAATACGTCTTGACTTAGGCTTGGACTGCGCAGTTTGAGGAGTTTAAACGCTGGGCCTCTTTCCTCTATCTTTGAACTATTAGATTTTTTATTTTTTGTATGAGTGCCACTTAATAACTAACCTCTTAATTATTGTTATTTTAAACCTAATATTATAATTATATTTGAGATATGGAATGCATCGGGGAGAGATGTCGAATGGGAGTAAATTCAGGGGTCTTATTTTTGTTTTTTAATCTTCTACTCACTCTAATTTGTTGCCGGTGGTAAATTACTAAGGATGATTTTTGGAAGACGAGACTTGTTAATTCTTTGGGAATATCAGGATTATATTGGTCAAGGTTTGATATTGACTTACAAATTACTAAATTACTAAATTTATGAATTTGGAGGTACTTTAATTGAATCTAGAAAAGGATTTTAATGTCGTTTCTGATGTCTATATTTGGCATAAAATATATATAATTGTATCTTATAGATAGAGGTAGGATTTTTATCTCGTAATTTATAATTTAATTTTTTAAGGAAAGATGGCTGTTTCTTCAGATCAGCGGAAGTAAAATAGTTTTAATGTTATTTTTTCTAAAAATATCACGAAGTTGGTTGTCGAATGTGATCAGGAGGTATTTCGCTTCGTTACTCCACTGAATTTAATTTAAAATTAATCCAGAATTTGTTGTTTTAGGGGAGATTTTGTTATATATATATTAAGAACAACTTCTCACTCTCTGGCTTATTTATTTTTGATATTTTTTTTCACGTCAACTGCATTGTTACTAACCAACAATATTTACTATTTCTAATTTAATAACCGATTGATAATTTAGTCATAACCATAGCTAATAATATATAAAGTATAGGTGGATAATTGTATAAGTTTTAATAATGAATGATTTTGTTACAGTATTAAATTTAATACCATGGTCATTAGTGGGTTAATGTATCTTCCGTATAGTTCTGATCTTGACGATATGATCTCATATACTTATATCTTTTTGATCTTCTGTAAAAAAAGCCTTTAGAACGAATATTCACCTCTGTTTAAGAAATTAAGTCAACGGTGCATTCGTCGCTTACAGTTTATTTTAAAACGTGTTTTAATGAGGAAAAACAAGAAAATTATGCCAAAAAAAATCGTATGCGAATTTACAAAAGTTGTTATAGATTTAAAGATTCGAAATTTAGAATTTTGAGTAAAAATATTTTTTCTATTACAATGACTACTTTTTGATAAATTAAATTATTTATATGCAATATTATTAGATATGACTTAACGAATGTGAGATTCAGAACACTTTGTTATACCGATTGGTATAATAAAAGTTATAAATCCTGATATTTTTCTCAAAATATCTTTATTTATACACCGATATTTTTTCTTAATAGTCTCCTCCACTTGATAAAATATAAAAATAAAAAAAATCATCCCACTTTTTCAATTTTTTCACCAGTTAAAAATCAATGAGGACATCAAAGCATTTTGATTTATTATAATATCAAGTAATTAATATAAATAAATATATGTATAGACAGTGGCGTGCTGACGGTGTTCGGCGCCTGTGTGCAGAACTTTAATTTCAACCCCCATACAATAAAAAACATTTTTAATCGTATATACATGAAAAATAATATTACTCGATTTTTTTTTACTTTAGACAAGTTGAATGAAAATATTAATATAAATTTATAAATGACAATTAAAATATATCATAATTAAAATTATATTTAATATCAAAATATAAATTTAAATTCATTTTTAAAACGAATTTAAATTTATAATGATTCATTTATTTAAAGAAATGAATTAAGTGAAAATTAATTTGTATATATATTCAGTATTTTTCTATGCATTGGATATCTGCGAACAGGTAAGTGTTTTTAACATAACTATGTATTATACGTCGATATTAAAATCAAGTGCAAAAAATAAAATGGAAAATACAGCTACGGCACAATACGAGAAGGTTCCTATGGCGTGTTAATAAACAGTTGTGTGTTTTTGTTAATAGCTGCCGTTAGCCGCGAAAGGGTTAACCGTTAATATCGGCGTTATAATACGCGAAGACTTGATCTCCCGATGACACTTAATTTAATCCAACGAAACTATCGCGCATAAACGCTCCGCGGCCAAAAAACGCGGCAAACTGCTTCACACCAAAAAATTGAAATTAATTACTATTGTATCGTCACTTTTTTCGGGCTATAGAGCTCTTCAGCCCGGTGTCAATCACCGCGGTACCGTACTGCCTCTGATTAGTTCATCATTCGGGTCAAATCATTTCTAATAACTCATTTCTTCCGGTGCATTGATTTCCATCGAACATCGATTATCGAGATTCTGTTTCGGGGGGCGATGGAACAGAGATCCGCCGCCATTGCGTAGAAATGGTCGGCGGGTGCAGAAGGAGCATTAAACCGTCCAAAGTCACTGGCTCATCGCTAAACAACCGTGATGGATCGCTTTTATATGCCGTGATTAGCATTTGCGATGGTGCAATCTCTCCGCACAAAGAGGCACCAGCTCTCCAGCACCTCTCCGGTCGATTTGGCTCGCCGGTCTTTTGTTTGAGATGCTTTTATTGCTCCCGGATAACCATGTATGAGATGTATTGGTTTTTAATGGTACACGTGGAACCGATACAGTGGACCGATTCGGTCGTGTGATTCTTTAACTGGATATGGGCTCTAAACAAAAATGGATCTCTAATCTGGCTATGGTGCAAGAATATCGCCATATTACTAAATAATAAACGAACAGATACTAAATATACACCTGATTATTTTTATTAATATTTTTTTTATAGTTTTTTGATTTTTGAAATAACAAAATTCCAGAAAATAGAACAATTATATTTATTTTACTAATTAATAATATTTTTTATTGATTTAATTATCTCTCACATATGAAAAACGATATTCTTGAAATCTAAGAAAATTACTACCTGTGGTTTTTAGTCTCTTCTGGAATCAGAGACATACTCTCTCAATAATCTTTTGAAAGACGCGTAAGAATATACAGTGAAACCTCTCATAATGAGCATAATTCGTTCCAGAATCTTGCTCGTTGTGTGAAACACTCGTTAAGCGAAACTAATTTTCTCATATAAATCAATATAAAACACGATAATGCGTTCCATGCGAATATTTTAACGTTTATTTAAATAATTACATGTTTATAATTGTTAAAGACGAATAACGAGGAAAACATTTTAAAATTGAAACTAGCTCATTATTTATTAATTTATGACAAATAACAATTTCTTTACTAGAAAAAAGCTGTCTAGAGACATTTGTTTGCCGACTTTTAAAATTCTCCTGGTGAAAATAGTGACAAAGCGTTATCGCTGAATATGTTTGCTAGCCACCTCCTTATTAGATGATGCTTCAATGTACGCATTTAAAACAGTTTCCATGCTTTCAGCATTTCTATTGCGTCAGAAGATTGTTTCTCTGCTACTTCCTCTTCCTCCAAACTCTCCTTCATAACTTCTTGCTGTGAAATACGATCCAACACACACAAGTGCGTCATACGTTTGTGACTTCCCCTTTCTGCGTCACTCGTTATGCGAAATGGCGCTCGTTAAGGGAGCAATTTTTTCACTTTTTTTTGCTCGTTATTCGAATTACTCGTTATGCAAGGTGCTCGTTAAGAGAGGTTCCACTGTACTACCATAAAAAATGTGGTGCTAGAATAAATCTATTTTAATATTTTTTTTTATTTAGAGAGTACGTTTCATTTAATCGAGTACAGCTCTAAATGTTAAGGACAATACCATCTATCTACCCTACCGTTTGATTTTCACTTTCCCCTCTATGATAGCGATATAATAGATTCCGTTTAATAGAGCGGTTAGTTTTTAAGACAGCCGGTTATTCGGGCCAAATTTCAAGCAACAAAAACCAATTAAAAGAATATATATATACGTCAGTTATCTAGGACATGATTCCATTTTAGTTGGCACAGTTTTATAACTTTTTGAGAGACTTATAGTAATCATAAAATTTTCGATCTATTGATCTGTGATTCTAACAGATAAATTAAGCAAAATTTTCAGTGTTGCAAATTTCTCCAATTTACCTTAAAATTTTATACAAATTTTGTGTCCTAATTGAGCGAAATCTACTGTATATACAAAAAATAGAACTTATCCAAATAAACCGCCATCTTGTAATTTTATATAATTAATCGTACATATTTATATAATTTTATATAATAAAACGTTTTTTTATATTATACATTAACACTTTATGAGCCGTTCACGCCTTTTGGTGTGATTTTGTAGCCAAGTGTTATGAGCCGTTCACGCCTTTTGGCGTGAGAGCCATACTCCCACATTTTTTTTCTGATTACGATGCACAACGTAATTCTACTATTTAACCACAGATATTAGCATATGATAATCATTACATGAAACCATGCGGCCCCATGCTAGGTTTGATGTAAAACCTTGCGGCTCATAAAGTGTTAATATTCAACAAAATTGTTATATTATACCTAAATTCCTGGATGATGTGATTAATAAAGTTCCGATGCTCCTGTTTCTTGCGAAGAAGTTGGGCTGCGAAATCATTCTTCACGTATTTATGTCCAACGCGGAATGTTCTTTCTAAGCTTTCTAAAATATTTTTATTTTAATAAGTATTGCGTTACTTCATGGAGCTACACTATCTTTTTCGCTGTGATCTAAGCTTCTACTTTAACAAAATTATTAATATTTTACGTGAATTGTTGATTCTTATGTAAAAAATAAATTAGACAATCTCGAATGAAAACCTCAACCATCGAATGTTGAATATATTAAGTTTGTGATGTTAGAGATACGTATAGAGCCGAGAATTGTCTGGAAAGATTTTTTTTAATTGAAAATTTTCGACAGGATCATATCCATCTTGGAAATGAGATTAAATTGTAGAGAGAAATCGGATCATATTATGATATAATTTAAAATTTTCACACGCGAAATTCGCAGGACAATACTTCAACATCATTGGATGCGATGACGAAGAGCCATATGAGTTATTGCTCTTGCGATCTCTTGTGTCAAAACAGTCGACACATGTATACACGCACACGTCCGCGAACGTGTGAAAAGAGCATCACTCCAGTTTCTCCAGCTCGTGTTTGATATTTCTACACAACTAATTTCAGATCATTATCGGCTTTAATTATAATAACTGTGAAGATCAGAAGCATACGAAGATCACGGTTAAAATTAAGAAATAAATGTTTTTTTTGTGTCCGCAGCAGCCGCCGCAGCCAATGGCTCCGCGTCACTGGGCACTTGTCGATTTCCATTCCCCAATTTACGAGATTGATTATGCACACCGCATTACATTGGACTCGTGAATATTTTCATTAATTTTACTGAAGAAGATATCGAGCGATAATGCGGCTCTAAATGAGGATCGTAGAAATTAGTTTAAGGGGATAAATCTCGATACGTTGTTGTGTGCGTGGAACATTCACGTGTGATGTAGCCGATGATAACCGACAACACACAACAAAAAAAACAATAATAGCTGCCAATAGATTTGGCATGGGCCCACAAAACGCCGGTTGGGACCCCCGTCGGTTTTAATTACCACCGATTGTGAGGTAATTGATTGAAGCCGCGGTAAGTCAACACCCATGGCGTATTTGCACATAGGAGAAAAAATCCGGCGAGCAAGAACAAAACACGCACACACATGTATGTGTGCGATGGTCTAATCTTTTAATTTCGCCATTGGTAAGGTATTAACGTGGCTTTGTGCCTCGGAAACGCTACATTATTTCATAAATAGATGGCTGCTGGGTTCGTCTTTATTTCGATACGGCTAATAAAACCCTAGTAATTATTGTACGATTTTTTATGTACGCGGTGTTGCGAATTTGTATTGAATGTAAATTTGTATAGGACGCCTTTAATTAATGTTGTATGGAAAAACCGCACGATCTAGATGGTTATTTGTTCTATTGATAATTTTCCGACGGGCACCGGGGCAAAAACAATCGCGGAATTAAAAAAATACCGGTTTAAATTAATCATTTTAATTAGAATTAAATTTCGCGCATTTTAAGCTTCGCGATATTGAACGTTAAATCATTTTAAGGCTTCAATATATATTTTTTTTAATTTCGCGGGCTTTATAAATCCAATTCTGGACACTGTAAGTTACCGAAAATTATTCGTAGACCAAAGTATTCCTTTCTACAGACCATCGTGGAGGGAAAAATGGAAGGTAAACTGTGTGTAGAAAGAAAGAAGCTGGCTTCTCAACATTTCTAACTCTAAAATGTTTCTTACTAGCCAAAAATCAACAAATGTATGGAGTTAAATCCATTGTGTTTGGACCAAAAACAACACCGTTATGACGCCATGTCCTCCGTATTCGTCGGAAATGGTCCTATAAGACTCCTTCCAATTCCGAAGACGATAAAAAAATATGAAAGATAGACTTTTTATTTACAAACAATTAGAAAAATGTTGTAGAAAATATTTTCAAAAATAATTTATTCATTTTTTTCTATTATGTTTATTAATTTAAATTTAACTTTACTATGCGAATATTTATTCATCATAGCCTAATGCATTTTGAAAATAAAATTAATGAATTGCCGCGTTGAACTCCTCTGTCTCGGATTTTCCGATATGTTACCGCGCGAAATCAAAATAGGGTCATAAAACAAGGTCATTTAAAAAATGGCAATGGAGAAATGATTGATGTACTGGTTTCGTTAAATTTACAAAATATAATTATAAAGCCCTACCCCAAATTACGTATGGTTGTCTAGTCTTCTATAGGGTGTGTTTATATAGCGTAAATCCAATCTCTGTGCTATAGGAGGGCTGACTAGATTTATAATTGAAAATAGACCCCAAGCATTTTCTAGTCTAGATATTAATGAAATATTCATATCTTAACGTTTTTTTAAAAAAATAGCTTATATTATTATATATAAAAATAATTATTTATGATATGGTTCAAAATCTGGTCGATCTTTTAGATTATATACTAATCAATATGACGCGTAATGTCCTGCCGCAGACTGAGGACACGCCGCCGGTAGACCGACCGTCAAATTCTCGCGGCACGACGTGGTATCACATATCAAAATTCGATGCGAGCGAGAAAAAAACATCGCGCCCGTGGCAACAAAAGCGAATATTGTTGTTTTTTTATTTTTTCAAAAATACAAAAAGTTTTTTCATCATCATCATCATCATTTGCCAGTCACAAGGCTCTCACTTGCTGAGGGCATGGACCTTACCAAACTCTCGCATGGTAGTCGAGGCCAAAGGAACCTGAGTCTCACACGTGACGTGAGGGCTCCCTTCGTACGTCCATACTGCGGGGACTCCGAGCCGTTCTTGAAGGTGGTTTTTTTTGCAAAGAGATTCCCTCTGGCCATTGCTGGCATTGGACGTAAAAGATCTTTCTACCATGTTGGTATCGGATTTTACCCTCTCGACTGTGTCCAGGCAGCAAGAGGCGCTCGCCTCGGCATTCGCTTTGTTCTTCTCTATATGTTATCTGCTTTAACGAATCAATGAGTGACAACAAGTAGCAAGCGACTACTAATAATACATCGCCTATGTAGATATACACAGGCATACATATGCACATCTGCCCAAAACGAGTCTCAAGTAGCCGGTCGCAAGGGATTATTAGCCCTGTCGCGCAATAGCAATCCTTTCATCATGAAAGGATTACTATTGCATCACCCTAGAAAGAAGGAAGAGGAGCGAAAGTATCGAGACTAGACCAATTATTGGTCAACAGATTAGGGTTTTCCTTCCCAGGGTATATTGGCTCTGTGGTGAGAAATCCGTTAGAGACCAGATTTATGCACACAATACAAAAAGTTTGTAATATGTAATATTTAAAAAACAATTAAAAACTTGGGATCCCAAATAGCACAGCTATGTCCTTGCTACGCCTTGAAAAAATAATCATTTGTGATTATTTCTTGTTCAAAAAGTTAATTGATTTTTAAGATTTTTTTTTTTATAGTTTTGGACCTATATTTTGACAATTATTTTTAATTTCTAGTTGTTATATATAGCATTTATTTCACCAATTTATCTCATTAAATTAAATTTCGTCGGAATTGTAATACAACTCATCTTCAACAATCCAATTTTATAGAGCTTTTGTCATATTCATATGAACAGTCTTAATTTTTGGAGTAAGAAACGGTTGCTTAGTGGAAGATTTCGCTTGCAGAAAAAGCAGATTTGTTTGGAGATTCGATATTTCTTAATTAAATAAATTAATTGCCCCAAGAATCGAGCGTCGAGTGAGTGAAATATGTTATATGTGATATAACGATTCATAATAAAGTGCTTTCAAAACTAATTTTGACATATTACAGTTATTTTAAAAACCCACAATTATAGACAAAAATGTTATAATTAAACGAGTCCTTCATAATGGATAACTACGGTTGTATCACATTTCCATAATTATACTCTTAAAGAAGACGTTTTTAAAATATACACATTTTTCGGAAATTCCCATTTTGATACGATAGGAAAAATGTTTCGATATAGAAAAAAACGAAGTGTTGGTAGTTATTAACGGTCAGAGTTGTCAGTTTTTGATTTCGGTTCGCGAGTCTCCTGCAGCGGCATAATGACAGGGTTGATACTTATGATGTTTTAATTCGGCACCCGCAATTAATGGGTACCGTTTTCAGTTTGGCTAAGTGGCCAACAGTTAGACAGAAAGCTGGTTTTTGAAAAATTGGCCCGGCACCGATGATTTGGCACCTTTTTTCGGGCTATTCGGATTATTGACCGCGAAAGTGCGAGATTGATTCGGCCGGCCGGCGAAATAAATAAGCAAACGACGTATTCAAATGGTAACCCAATTATCTGCAATTATTTTTGAATCATTTAATGCACAAGTTAGGTTTAATGGTTTCTTATCCGTTCTGTTTTGTTGAGTGGCTAATTATGATGACGCGAAAATTGCGGACAATCGTCGGCCCGCCGCCACAAAAGAATCACATTATAACAGTTCGAAATCTCATAAATTTCTATTATTAATTATATTAATGAAAATTAATTTAGAGTCCATTGTATCGCGATATATATTTTTTTGTTCGCAAGACAGTCGAATAATCTCGCCTGATGTGTACGCATGCGCACTGGCGACGCCCACAGAATTGCGCCAATTGAGTTCACTCTAAGTAGAATGGGCGTTTACTATGTAAATATATTAAATTAAATATGTATATGAACGCAATTCCCACTGATTGTCTGAACGGTTTCAACATCAGGCTGTTCAGCAAAAAAAATCGTAAAAATAATTTACGTGCCGAATCGAAATCCTCTCTCCTTAATCAATGGATAATGTTTGAAAGCTCTCATTCTTTTTGGGCCAATTAAATGAGAGTAAACGCCGATGCCATGGTTAATGCACGGGATATAATAATATTAAAATATTAAATAAATATACTTTCATCAATATTTACGCTTATGGTGATAATTTATTTTTCAGCCTAAAACGGTACATTAAAAATTTTTAGTACTAATTTTAGCATCAATTTAGCGTTTATTTCTTAGTCATATATTTAATGATTAAATAATACATAATTTACTATAGAGTATACATTTTTTAGTAGAAAACATTTATACACAAGAATTTCATTTAAAATAATTTTAAAATTTATTATGACATATTATAGAACACGTTTCAACGGATGATGGTTTTAAGCTATTACGACAATCGGTTACAACTAAATTATAAGTACTAAAGAAGCGTTCTGTATCTGAACTGTATACAGGACACCAAATTAATTGTATATATTACTTGTAATTTGGGGCAAGTAAAAGCTGATTACGATTATCTACTTTTACCCCACTTTTAATATTTTATGCAATTGTGTATTTGTGCATATGTTGTGCAATTGCATATTTCGAAGAAGAAAAAAAAGGGTTTAAAGGGAAAAAGGGGATTTAAGTTTTGTTAACCACTTCAAAAAATAGCTTTAGAGTTTCGATGGGAAAAATGACACTTATATTGTAATTTAGAGAATCTTTTATTCCCATAACTTCATCCCATAAAAAAATGAAAATGGGATATAATTTTTTAATTAAAGAAATAAATTTATTACAGAGTCCAATGCCATATTTATATTGAACTTTTAATATAATATAACGTATCTCTAGGTATGTGCATTCAAGAGAATGTATATTTCTTTATGATTTCTATTTATTCATGAAAAATATTCTTAAATTTTTCAAATTTAAAGAACTAATTTGCTTCGGTATATTTGGCGATGATTTTAAATAAGAATGAAATTCTTTGCACGATTTCTGTAAATTTACTTTGGTAAGGAGCATGGCTTTGAGAACTTCGACTCATAAGGGAAAATACCGTTTCCATGGGTGCGTTAGTACTGGGCAGACATAAAATATACTCGACAATTATTTGAAAGTTTGTATGTTTCAAATTATTGGTGTGAAAGTTTTTGAACAATTCCATCCAACGGTTTTTAGTTGAAACATTACCAGTATTCCATTTTGTCACTTTTTTGTAGTGTAATTAATGTATTTGGAAATAAGAGAATACTCATCAAAAAATTCTGTGTCTTGTTTAGAATTAATGAATCCTTTTACAATCAATTCATCCATCAGACTTTTAATTTCTTTCCATTCATGTAGAATATAAATCTTTTTTCTTAAACACAGTCCAATGATCTAAATATACTTTGCTTACTTTTTAGAAGACAAGATCTGTAGTTTTTATTTAATATCTTCTTCGTCAACACCTACTGCAGCTACTTTCTTGCAATTTCACTATTAAAGTACCCAAGGCCAAATTGTCTTCAATTGTCTTCAATTATCCCATCCTTTTTTGAAACTGCTATCGTGGTTTAGTCACTTTCTGAAAACGCGACATTTCAGCGTTCCGAAGCTGTGTCTGGGGACATCGGGATAGGCTAACTTAAAACGGGACAGTCCCGTTTGAACGGCACTTACAGTCAGCTTAAGTATGCTTCATTTTTACATTAAATTTTCATTTCATGTGTAAATTAATTATATTATATTATTTATTTGTTGTTGTCGATTTATTTTATTATAATAATTAATATACACCGTTGCATGTTCCTCTCATTGCGCTTGCATTTTATGTTATTCGAAGTTCATGAATTCAACGGCCGGTAAAGGCCCTAATTTCGAGTAATCGTCAGGGTCTCAGATGTAAAAAAAAAAAGAAGAAAATTAGCGGATGAAAACAGACGAATAATTAAGCTGCCTGTCCATTTTGATACTGAACGCTCTCGTGATCGAACAATGCAACTCGTGATAAGTGCAAGACGAGCATAAAAACGCAATGTAAAAAGCGTTAAATGTATTTTATTAATAATTTAAATCAATTCACGATGCGAAATCGACGGCCAATGTTATGGATTCGTCACTTCTTGGAATTAATTTAAATGCGTGTTTGTGAACGCTTCTTTGTTAAATCTTACCTCGTGAGCGTGGAAGATTTATTTAAATGGCGAATGTTACGCATCATACAATGAGATATTTCTTGGAAATGGATGCTCTAATCATTTATTTACATATATAATACTTTAACATTTATATTATTAAAGTTATTTTAATTAATTGCTTCTGAAATCATTTTTTCCACATTTTTTCTCCTTAACGTCGTCAATGGCATAATTGGCATAAAAATGGACATGTACTATTAACCCTCCTACAGCGCCGAGATAGAAACCACGTTATAGAAACGCGCCCTATAAAAGACTAAGCACCCATACGAAATATGGGATTAAATTGTTTTAATTGTCTTTTGTGAATTGAACGAAATTGATACATCTTACATTTTTTCATTCGCATATTTTTAATGACCTTGTTCTATTTTGAGTTATATTTTGTTTTGTAGAAAACAACGTTTTAGAAGTAAGCACTATAGAACGACCTGTAACAGCGCTATGGGAGGATTAACTGTATTTACTAGTTGATGTTTAGACCAAAGCAACTATGTTATGTGATTTTTTGGACTAAACATTAACCAGTCCCAAAAAAATACCATATTCAAAATAAATTCATTTTTTAATTTCGAAAAATATATTATTCAATTTTTAAACTCCTTTTGTTAGAATGTGACTATCCACTATATCATCGATATCCACAACTTCAAATGCCTATATAATGTCTAATATTTCGGACGTAAATTGAATGAAAGTTTTCTTTAACATACTCAGCATTGCTTTAAATTGTCATCTAATTAAAAAAAATCAAATAAAACGTAATACCATTTTTTTCTTTTATAATGAAATTCTCAAAGCTTTGTATAATCAAATATTATTGAAAATACTTATAGAGATGCCATGTGAATTCGATTGAAACAAGTTAATCGATCCGTCACGGCGGCTCGAAACTAACCGCGTAGTCCGAAGGGGGTCTCTCAAACACCCCAAGCATATCATATTGAATTCTTCATCAATATCTTGACTTTTAAAAATAGATATTCATGATAATATTGTTAATATTTTGAATGTTTTAACAAATCAATATGACGCTTAAATAAAACTCGCACTTGGCGATGTCTCGCTGCAGACGAGTACCAAATTCTCGCGGGACGTGTCACTAGTTTATGTTTTACTCTCATTTAATACATCGTACCGGATGCGAATGAGAAAAACATCCCGTCCATGCAACAAAAGCGAATATTGTTGTTGTTTTTTTTTTGTAATTACTGATAATAGAGATCAATGATTATTGACAATATTTATTCATTAAAATATTAGCAAAGAGATTTATAGTCACTTCCTAAAGCATCGAATTACAAGGCAAATCTTTAATGAAGAGTTGCATAAATTCCATGCCATATCCTAAGAAAATGATGTCTTATCTATTAATAAACCTAGAGAGACCGAACAAGAGAATCTAGATTATTTTTCGTTAAGATTAGACTCTTTTTTGTTATATATACAGGCGGACCTCGGCTTTCGCACATCCTGAAAATGTGTGCGAAAGTTAAATGTTCGAAAGCAGAGAGATGTAAAAAAAAAATGTACTAACTAAGTACATATTAAATAAAAATTATATTATCCTAATAAACTTGTCAAGGGTTAGTTGTATTTTACTACTTTTTTCTCTTCTTCGTAGAGAGTTCTGTAACATGCAGTACTATTATGGATCGCCCTACGCACTTGAGATATGCGTTCTCCATTGGGATCACATTCTTCCATAATATTCAAAAATGTCTCGAGATCCATAAAAGCTTCGTTCATGTTTTACAGCATAACTTGATGATTTCTTCTGGTTCTTCCCACTTTCTCTAATTTGTATACTATTTCGTTTCCTTTGTCGGTCCATTAGAAATTCATTAGTCATGTCCAGAACGATTCAATCATCTCATTAACATCTTCATTGTTAAGTTTAGAAGGTTTACGACCAGAGGCAACTGATTCGTCCTTTGATAAGAATGTACGATTAAGCATCTTCTTCCAAAATAAACCAGTATCATCTACATTGAATATTTGACTAGAGGTATATTCTCCATCTTCAATAATTTTGGACAATGACGAAAATAAAGTCTTTTGCGCATCTTCTATCCGCATCAGCTGATCTCCTCCAGGAATTTAATATTGCGTAAGAATACCTTTGTTTTACAATTTGAAAACCAAATGCTTGTAATAAAACACTGTGGTTAGAATCGTCTACGGCCCACTTCCAATCTTTATGCAAACTAAAAGCCTTAGCTTGAATCATTGAAGTACTCAGAGGAATGTTTTCTTGACTTTGATTACGTATCCAATAACACAAAGATTTCTCCACTTCATCCATCACTATGCCGTGCCTTTTGACAAAAAAAATTACAAAAAAAAACGAATACGTGAGAAATAGCGAATTGTGCGAAAGTCGAATGTGCGAAAGCTGAGGTCCGCCTGTATATACAATTTATTGTTATTAATAATATTTTTTTGTATTCCGTATCCCTCGAAATAACCTGTTTTTTGTAATTAGCTAACTGAAACTCTTTCGCTTGACACAATTTTTAATACCCTAATATTTGTGACAAATACCATAGATGGATGTTATTATTTATGCGAAAAAAATGATGTAGGAAGTATACTCAAAATATTTGGATCAACATAAAAAATGATTGCACAATGGGATCGTTGCTAATTATTAATTACATGGCAAACTTAATAACGACTCGACCAACACACAATCACACGCGAAACGAGCCACGTATCGCCTTTTTGTGTTTAATCGGTGTATAATTAATATCATGGCGCGGTTGACTGATGATGGGAAGTCGGTGTCAAACAGAGTTTAAGACAATCACCGTCGCGGGCCCCGCATCTTGATTAAGGTGTAGCTATGATTGACGTAATTTGATATTGGCCAGCACCATCCAGATTACGTCAGGGAGACACCTTAATAAAGACGTAATTGGTCCAGATCGGACGGGTCGTACCGGGCGATCTTCCTCTTGTAAATTAACATTTTTTACGTCGCCCCCAGAGGCAATTACCGCTGATTCACTCATTAGGTGTTAGCTTTGTTCCGCTGACAAAGACTACCGATGTAATGAGAACATTTTTTCCGCACTGGACCGACGGTAGAGTACGATATTACCATTCGGCGGGTCGTGTTATTGGTTGCGTATCGGTGGCAATGGCCTCGGGAACAATTCGGATGACGATCGGCATTCTTGAATGCATCGCAAATTGGACTTGTCTATTATATTGTTTGTTAATGGGTCGGCACCTCCATCAAAGTCCGTGGATTCTTGAGATATTTTTAATTTTAACAACTCTGTATGTAGTTCAACCGCTTCCAAGTTGTAGCACAATACATTTTCTATTTTATCTCACGGATAAATAAATCATATAGTGAATTTTTCTTAATACATCTTTATTTATTCGACGATTCTGTGTCTTTATCTGTTAAATATGAGCAATACGCCGTCTTTTCGTATTTTTTTTTCAGCTGCTATAATAGAAAGAAGCCGCAGGCTGCCATTTCTGACGAATATATCAAAGTGTTTGATGCTTTTGTATAAAATTTTCCATTTTTCCGCAAGTAAAAAATCGTCGAGCTCGCAAAAACACGTAAAACTTTTTCTACAGCCAATCTTAAAGTAAGCATTCGGTATGGCTATCGTTGTCATGATACTTCAGGTAAAAGTGTACCAACACAACTAAAAAAAATCGTAAAAATTGAACACTTACAACCCAGCATAAATACAAATATATTATTATGATACATATAATTATTTTTTATTAGTGAAAATTTGTATTTATATTATTATTATATGTGATCGAGGTAAAATTTGCGAAATAGAAATAAAAATCATAGTCATGTTCAATAATATTTTATTTTACAATTTTCAAACAAATCAGATATAACAAAAAAAATCATGCTAGGTAACATTAGTCAGTTTGTTAACCTTACATTATCGAAAAAATAACATTTTGGTATTTTCAGCATCATTATCGTATAACATTGAGATCTAAACTATCAATTATTAACATATCTACACTGCACAATAATAACAGTAAAATATTTACAAAAAAAAAATCATCATTATATAAATACATAGTGGCAGAAAGAAAATACTTCGTTGTTTTCAAACATCAATTAAATCGCAAACAGCAAATAACTGTGAATAAATTTGAATTGAAAACATCCGAACAAATCTTTTAATAAAAATGTAATTAGAATAGCATTACTGGCCGTTAATATTTTCGCGAGCTATATATATTTATATTTTTTTTTCACAATCGAATATGCGAACATTTTTTTGTTCTCGCTTTATAACTCGCAACAAAATTTCTACGATAAAAATTCTAGTCATGTGTGTATGTACTTACAGTGCTAAGATAAGCGTACATAATTAGGATATTATATCATTTTCAAATAGTAAATTCAATTAAAACTAATGAGCATTAATGTACTGGCCAAAGTGATATATATGTACATCGAAAAAATAAATACCCTGAAACTCCATTTCGAGAATTAAATTAATGCGGCAATAATTTTGATTTCGGCAGAGAGGTAACATAAATTTATACTCTAAATAAATATTAATAATAAATCGGTGAGATTTTCGAGAAACATTAGAAATTAATCTTGATTATTGCAATAGTTCGTATAGCGCCGTGATGTAGGTTTGCGCCATTTGTAACGTTTCATACTTTGAGAGTTGTCTGTCACTGCCTAGCGATGGAAGATATGTCCTCAGTCTGTCGAACGCTTTGTTTAAATTCTGCATTCGTCTTCTCTCCCTCGCATTTGCCGCCAATCGCCTTCTCCTCATGACGAGGGGGCTGACGGCTTTTCCTCTTCCTCTTCCGCGTTTCGCCTCGCCAAATTCATCTCCATACAGCGCCTCGTCGCCTGAATCTTGCATCAAACTGTCATCGTCTTCTAGATCCTCCAGAAAATCGTTCCCGTCATCGTTCGGACATATATTGAAACTCGTGTCGATTATTGATTTCACGTCGTTTTCTTTAGGCGCCCTCTTCGTGTAATTGCGCTTCTTCTTCGTCGCTTTTTTCGCATCTTGATCGGCTCCGGGCAAGAAATCCGTATTATAAAATTCGCAATTAAATTCGGACGGATTCGGAACGATTCCGCGATACGCAATGTTGTTCGCCGAAGGGATGAGATTTGTAAACTGTTTTTCAGCGTGATGAATCTGCTCCTGCGGCGCCAGTATCGCGTGGTTCTCTTGAATTTCAGAAGGACTCAGCGATCTGAAACTGTCGCCAGGCGACGGAGTCGCCAGATCCGAACAGTCGCCGTATCTCTGCATCAGATCGACGGACTGCGGCGTGGGATACTCCAGGGATACGTGTCCCGAGTCGGGAGACCGCGGATACGTGTACGCCGAGGAGAAGTATCCGGGGATTCCCTCGGGACTGACGTAGGGCTCCGGCTTCGTCGCCCCCAAATATACGTAACGGTGGCCGTACATCTCGGTCGCCATCACTGTCGATTTAATTTCAAGTATTGTTCAATCGAAACAATCGGTGCACAGGTTTGTCACAGGGTTTGTTTATGTCACAAGATCGAATTTGCCGCGAGCTTCAGTCCGTCAAGTTCCGGTCCGTAGAGAGAAAGCACCTCGCGCCGCACCGGTCGGAGCGGCATTGAGCTTAAAGTTTTACCTGTCCAACTTTATATAGGCTTTTCGGCAAATTTGCCGAAAATGCGAGACGGACGTATCGGAGTTGCGGTGCGCGCGAGCGAGACGCGAGACGTTGCGCCGCGGCGTCAGCTTGGGGTGCTTTGTAGCGCCAATCATCATTAGCCCCGGAACGGTGAGCGCGGAAAGGGACAAAGGATAAAAAAATGGACACGGGCTATCAAAATTTTTTTTTTAATAAATTATTTAACGCATGCAAAAGTACATATCTTACGTAATAAAATTATAACAACTAATAGAATGATTGTTTTTAAATTAATAATATTTAAGTATTTTTTTTTAAAGCTATGCGGATTTTTTTACACGGGTTTTAAATAACACGATCTACTAAAAATAACGAATAATATGTTTTTACACGAATTATTTATTCTAAAACGATTACCAAAAAGAAAAAAAATTAAATCAAGTAGCAATGAATAGTATTATTTTATCATGATTAAAATTCATGTTTATGAATATTGTTTTGTATGATTTATTTATTGGGTTTAATTTTTACCATTTTTACACGATTTTCTACAATTCTATATTGTTTATTTTTTCTTCAAATTATATTCTATTTACTTAAAGTAAAATAATCTTCAACTTTTCGATGATTGTTTTTACTTTTTTTACACGGTCTTTGGCGGAACGTATCTACTATATGTATTTTTATCATAAATATCTCTCAGGAATCTCAGCAAGAATTATTTATTATACACTCAACTCTTTTTTTATACGGTTTTGATATAATACGATTCCATGAAAAGATTGCATATTGGCGTTCGTGGGCGCAAAAGGACATAATTTTATGTCAAAATAATTTTACTACTTTTTACACGCTTTAGGTAGCATATTTATCGCGTAAAAAATATTTGAATACATTTATATTATAAATACAGTCAATCCTCCTATACCATTCCCTACTATAGAGCAGCGTTTGCAGCAGTCCCCCTATAGTGCTTCCTTCTAGATCGCCGTTTCTTGCAAAACGCTAAATTTTCAAAATCAATTTTTTTATTTATACATTTATATTTATTTATAAAAAGAAACTTTAGGTAGATTTTATTTTTATTAAATTTAACATAATAGAGAAATATATTTTTTAAACGTCGATCATTCTTAGTTTAATCTTTTAAGTCTGATTTTTTTTTTATCCATTTATTCGTTGTTAATGATCTCAGGCTTTCTGCAATAATAATAGTAATATTTGCTATCTTTATGGAATATTACTGCTAATATTTGTTTATTTATAGACGTAAAACATATAAAAAATGACAATAATTAAAATAGGGTCGTTTTTTTATAAGATGATATACTTTCAGGATAAAATGTCCTTTGGTTGACAACTAAATATAACATACGCGCTTGAACCAACTAAAAACAGATTAAATCGTTTAAAATATGTGAATGTATTCATTTCGTTTACAAAAGACAATTAAAACAATTTAATCTCAAATTTCGTATGGGCGCCTAGTCTTTTATAGGGCGGGGTTTCTGTAACGTGGTCCCTATCTCAGCGCTGTAGGAGGGTTGATGTTACATTATGCCATTGACAATGTTAAGGATAAAAATATTTCGTAAGCAATTAATTAAAATAACTTTTCGGATAATATATGTAAATAGGTTCTTCTCGATATGTTTTGACATCATTCTTGGCAGTTCTTTTCAGGGGTCAGAACTATTTGATTGAAGGATCGATTGACAATTATACTGAATAAAAAATAAGCATATTTTTAATAGCATTCATTCTCTATCATGTCGGTTAATAAATTCATTAAAGTTATCATATAAATCAAAATTTCATGGCTTTGATATAAGTATATTGAAATATACAAATAGAAGAGAATGAATGTCTAAATGTTTATTCTAATAAATCATATAGACCTGCAATATTCAATCTCTATCTGGATCGTTATCATGAAAATATGTTATATCATGTTGTATTATGAACATAGTTTTGTAGTTAATATATATAATATACAAAAAAAATATCGTTCATTTATAAATATTAATATTTATTTATATAGGTTATGTATTTAGTTAGCAAACTTATTTTAATGGGTATAAATAAATAATGCAAATTCGTCAATTCAGCAATCGAGATTCATCCAATCATTCGTTCGCCATCGGCGAAATAATCTTAATTCTAATCTCGTCACATTTCGCGATTCATTCATAAACCATTGCGACTACAGATTGGTACATTATTAAAATACATTTTATAAACATGCCAACAATGGCCAAACATGCGAATACCGTTTCGCCAATCACATGTCAAAGCATCAATGTATTTTTACGCGTACGAAAAAAAAATGTAAAATACACACAATCATCGTATTTTCGTTATGACCGATTATTTGTATGGAATTAATGGGCCGTGGGCCGTTTCACAGGCCCCAATACCGTGACAACAGAGCTTCACACCGCTAATGCGACCAAAGCTGCCGTTTCACGCGCGCCGTCCCGCTCACACGCGCGCGACCGCCCCTCGCGCCGTCTCGCTCGCCCCGTCTCGAGCTTCTCTCGCGGCCGTTTCTTTTCGCGCAATCGCAATACTATCAGTCCAATATTTATTTACATTGGCTATTTTGACGCACGTAACCTATAACTAACTGTTAAATCGAAAATAATGTGTATTTAATATTATTAAGTCGTTGCTAATTTAATTAGTGTTGAATTGAGAGGGCTCATTACGATAATTGCGAGCAAATTGCGAATTTTGTACATATTTTCGAACGCACGATCCTGGAAAATCATGATTTTATGTCCAAATTATATCTATTCCGTATAATTAACATAAATTATTTGATCGATTATTATTAAAAAAATCATCTAAGCGAATGAATATTAATCTATACCTTTTTTCATCACAATTTATTTTTAATATTAGTTTCATGTATTTTTCATCTGAATATCACTGCTCGAAAGAGATTATTTATTTATGAAATAAAATATGCGATTCAGACATAAAAATACCGCGAAATTATTATTTGTATATTTTAATTTTTAACATAATAAATTTGGGTACTTTCAAACCCAATCTCATTATCAAATTGACATTACCGTTATCAAATTTGAATGTTTATATTGAGTTGACCAATGTATTTGATTGATTGACATGTAATATTAACCGTGCAAAATTGAGGAGTGGATGTTAAATATTTTTAATAAAAAAAATATTAATAATTCGTTAAAAATTGCAGTAAAAACTTCGTCAAAATTGGTAATAAAGAAATAGTGCGTAAACCTAGGAATAATTCAACTTAAAAATAAAATTAAACAATTATCATATATATCAAATATCAATGATATTCATATTAAATTAAAATTTATTTCTATTAGAAAATATATCGCGGCTTTGTGAAAATCATTTTTTTATGGATTAGATACGTTCCACAGAAATTCGCATATTAAAAACTCAAATTAGTATGAAAAAATGAACAGTCTAGAAGAAATGGGAACTGCTTTAGTATGCGGTCTACCTTAAATTCGCGGCAGACTATTTCTAATATTTAAAAAAGAATAACAAATTATTTTTATTATATGTAAAAAATAATAAACAAATCATCTTCTTTGTTCTTTCTTGACGCTTTCCAACAAGTGTGATTGAAACAAATCAATTAACGCGCTTCTAATTTTCTTCAAAATAATAATTTTGCATCTAATCATGGATTTTAACTCCATGAAAATTATACAAGCGATAGCGATTTCTAAAGCTCTTTGTAGAAATTTCTTAAAATTAGTTTAACCGATCTGTCACGGCGGCTCGAGACCAACCGCGTCGTCCGCAGTATGTCTATTTATAATGGAAAATATACCCCAAACATTTCAAGTCAATCAAGTCAAGATGCAATCGAGAAAAAGCATCGCGCCCGTAGAAACAGAAGCGAATATTGTTGATTTTATTTTTTTCGCAATTGCAGACAATAAAGGTCAATTACATATTAATAAATTTAACTTTTTTAAACAAACACAAAAAGTGTGTGACATATAGAATTTATATTAAAAGAATTATTCGAGAAAAATCAAAAACTAGGTTAACACCTAGGTTAAAATTATATGCTAAATGTTTAGACAAAACTACGTACATTACGTAATTGTTTACGTGTTTGAGTTTAGAGTCAATGGAATAACTATTATAAAACAAATTAATAATATCGCGATTTAAAGGTAGATCATACACGAAAGTAAAGCTGTTACGGTAGACCGCATACTAAAGCGGTACCAAAAAAAAAGTAAGATATTTTTTTTACGGATTATCGTTATTGGACAGTATTTATTAGATCTTTTTCACTTTAACTATGTAATCAGTGATTTTCAATGCATGATTTATAGGGTGTCATTAAAAAAATGTATTTAATTTTTGAATTTTGCGGGCTTTATCAGTCCAATTATCACAGTTTTTGTGGTGTACCTGATAATGATATCCTGCCATGATTGTCGTATTGGATGCTTACTTTATTTTAACTGTCGAAAAGATTTCCATCTGTTAAAAACTTGGAAAGAATTTATAAGCTAATCGGCATACAGAAATGTGAGTTCCAGAAGTGCTTTAAATGTTGGAAAAAGCTGATGCATGCAAAGCATGATATATATATATATATATGATAAGGACGTCAATTTATAAATAAAAATAATAAAGTAAGAGTTTCGAATAATATAATTTTAGGTGGGTTTATAACCCTGAGGCGGGTTTTTGCCACCTGAAGGACACTACACGATCTCGAGCAGAGTTAGGTCCGTCTCAACCCTGATGCCAGGACTACGACGGTCGTCCTCCAGGTTATCTTGGCTCTTCGAATACGGGTCAGGTTGCCAGCCATAAGCCCGGGAGCCGAGCTGTCACGCGCGGATTGTAACAATAATAATCAGACGAGGCTAGGGCCAATTCGTATTTAAGTTATGGTCTGATCGGGTTCTAGGCACCTCCTGTAGCACACCGAATTGATCTGGATAGCGGCCTAACTCCTCATAGCTGCGTAGAATCTACAAAAACACGAGTGTGCCCAACCGTCATTGCCGCCATGTCCAATACCGACACGCGACAACAATCGACTCGGATACGCGACCAAATTTAAACATACCTGTGAACGAACAATAACAAGCAAATCCGTATAATTATTTACGATTTATTACTGTTCACAGGTAATTAGGAGGATATTAATTATCGCGATGATTATTAAACGCTCACTGACAATATTCTCACGCGCGCACAATAAAAATCGGTTAACAGTTCTATACTTCATTAGTTGCCAAAACGCGGCGGCTAATACATTTTTGATTCTGTTGTGGGTCCCGAACCACGGGTGTGAATAGCGATCGACCAACACGGGATCCCAGTTACCGTACCCATCATTCAATTTGGGTAATTAACTCGAAGAATACTCTATCTGCATACAGACGCATGCATAAACTCCGCGACGATTAATTCATGAACGAATAGCACGTTGCACACAATCGATAATATCCCAAAAATTTTGACAAAATAGTATAGCTTATTTTGTATAAGATATATAGAGCTACATTTGTTTTATTGATATATTTTTTTTATTTTGGTGCGTCTATATTTCTGCATTCGGCTGTGCATGCATGTATTATTGCATTGCAGCCGGATGACCAAATCTCAAAACGGCGCCTCGATGTTTACGCATTAGAAGAGAATGGGAAATCCGTCCATTCATGGCGTCGATAATACCATCCTTTGACGTGTGTTAGCTTTTCCGTTTTTTCGGCGCTCGACGGTATTGGAAGGTCGTTGGTCTCGGTCGATCACAGAATCTGAGACGGATCCTTTCACGGGTGAGCAGCCGAATTGTCGTGTTTGGGACATCTGACACCGGCGAACGGAGGTCCCATTGGAGATGGGACCTCCCGCACTTGGAGATGGATTTTTTATTGCGATTTTTCGCACTCGATAACCTAACCGAATGATGCTGTTTGTTTTTTGACAAGAATTTGGGATTATTATTAAAATTAAAACATAGTAATGATGACATAATTATGATCAACTGATAATTATATGTATACAGTTTTTGACTTGATGTTTTTGAATGATGTTGAGTAACTTGCAAACCAAGACTTGACTGAGATTGAGAAAGAACAAAAAAAAAAAAATTAATGGAGTTAAACTCCAAAAGCTTTAAGAAAATGTGCCAAAGACATGGGTGCAATTTTTGCTTGGTTCAGTGTTGGAATTAAAAAAAAAATTAAAGCCACATCACTCCAAACGCTAAAAACATCCCAGGAGTCGTCAAGTAGCACAGAAAATAATAATACTTCAGAATACATTAAGTTCTCGACTTGCGACAGGGTTTCGTTCCACTAGCCGTGACGGTGGGGTGTTATTGGAGACCCCTAAATTTTTCTCGTTTATTGTGTGCAATTGCGAAAAAAATAACAACATTCGCCGCTGTTACCACGCGCGTGATGTTTTTTTTTTCACTCGCATCCGGTACGATATGCAAGTGCATATGAAACCGTACTACTGACACGTGCTGCGAGAGCTTAGGCTGCTGTGGGATATCGCTGAGTGTGCGTGTCATATTGATTAGTTAAAATATCGACCAAATTATGAATCATATCACGAATAACTATTTTTATCGTTAGAATAATCCATTTTTTTTAAAATGTCAGATGAAAAATTTATATCTTGCCTTGAAATGCTTGGGGTCTCTGAGACACTCACTACGGACGACGCGGCTGTTTTCGAGCCGCTGTCACGGATCGGTTAAGTCGAATTTAATATTGAAAAATAATTTTAAATAATAGAAGTAAAATATATGCTGGACATCAATAGTTTTAATTTCTAAATACTATTTTTAATGTTAAATAAGAAAATAATTATACACAATATATATTCTGGAGTATTTTCATCATCTGTGCCTCCTGCGATTTTTCAGAAATTGTAGTGATGTCCAAGTTAATTTGTATAGTTGTTTTTATCTTTTCTTTTTAAATTTTATAATAACCTGAAAATAAGCCCTAGTGTGATTTTTCAGGACGTTTTTGAAAAATAGGTTCTAATTTAAATATTGTGAAAAAAATTGTTTGAAAATAACGGATGGCAAAAAATCCTCGCCTCCATTCATCATTAACACTTTATGAGTCGCAAGGTTTTATATCAAACCTAGCCTGGGGGCCTCATGGTTTCATGTAATGATAATCCAAGCTAACATGCACGTGTATCCATCTGTGGTTCAAATAGTAGAATTACATTGTGCATCGTTATCAGAAAAAAAATGCCAAGTGGGGGTAGGCTCTCACGCCAAAAGGCGTGAACGGCTCATAACGCTTAGCTACAAAATCACGCTAAAAGGCGTGAACGGCTCATAAAGTGTCAAAGACAAAAAATACAAGATTAAATGCCTTCCAGTAATTTATGTCATTGAAACCGAAAAAAACCCACTGCACATAAAGAAGTGGGTCGATTTAATGCTTCCATTAATTTTTCGAGATGGTCAAAGAGGTTTACTGATTCGGGATTCAGCAAGCACTCACGGCGCTAAGAAAATGAAGAACTTTCTCGCAGAGATAACAATTGATCGAGTAATAATTCTCGCAGGAATGACTGTCTTCCTTTCTCCAGACTTTTGATATTGCAATTAACAAGCTATTTAAGGTTCATTTACGACTGGAAATCAATGAATACATCGTAAATAAAATGAAGAGAAATCAGGGTGAACATTTGTGAAACCTAACCAAAAGAGGTCGTTAGATAGGCGAAGAATTCGTGGGATGAAATCACCGAAGTAACCATTTAATGAGAGCTAGAGAGAGAGAGATATTGATTAATGATTCTATAGAAAATAGGACTGCAAGAAGATTTATTTATAGAAATTTTAATTAAAAAATAAGACAACCCCCTAGTGCATATTTGGACCGTATATGAAAATAAGACCGAGTCTTATTTTCGGGAAAACACGATATTAACGTACTACATACTTTTTGAATATTTTTTGTACGTTATTCGACGTACGACTAAGGTTGAAGAAAGGACTTAAGACAGTTCAGAAATGCATTATGTACGTAATATACTTTGCATCTTGCCCAGGGTAGATGTTTACTAAAAAAAAATAAGCGAAGTTTTTGTTTTAACTGAATCATAACGGTGTTGTTTTAGTCCAAAAATTCTTTCCACATTTTACAAAATAAAAACTTACAAATTTTTTTTTTTAAAAATTCTTTTCACAATTACAATTACAATAAGAATTGCCAAGCACATGAAAACACGTAAAAGTTTTTAGACAGCAAACAATAATATAAATAGTCTATATGACTTACAATATCAATATACGTCAGGGACAATTTTGCCGACAAAACAACAAAAAATGTAGATAATTGGATCAACCCCCAAAATTCAAAAATTCTTAAAAACTTTATATGAAATCTTGTGTAATGTCGAACGAAAATAAAATTGTTTTATTATTATCTTACATGATCAAGTTTAGAGTTCTATTCTTTCATCGTTATTTATTATCTTCGATTTTTTTTGACATGCCGAAATGGTAAAGCGACTCTCCGGGCAACGTCTTGACTTTCATGTTGCGCGGTTTCAAATTTCATCAGCTTAAAAAATCGATAGCCATTTTCCTCCATATTTATAGTCATTTTTTTGGGTAGAATTCGACATGTATCTGGTATGCACCATATTAATATCGATTACGAAAAAAATCTATCTATTCGATTGCGGCAAATTCGAGTGCATTGCCAAAAGCAGGAACATCGGTCTTCGCAAACGGTTGTGACGTGATCAAACAACCGATTAGCCATCGGAGTAAGTTTACACGAGCACGGAGTGACTCCGCCTGTGTTAAAATCAGCGACAAATTACAAGCGGTCGCATCGAAACGCATCCAGATGAAGAAGGTCGATCTGGCCAACGGAAACATCCTAGTTGGGAGGACCTGCGTGTCCTAGCCGAGGCGTATCGCATGCGTGTAATGCGTCTTACGCAAGTCGCTTTTCACTTTTTTATTGAATAAAAAGCCTTAACAGTACCCTCAATTATTTAAGAAGAATGGGAACAATGGCGATGCCCCGGTGGACCGGGCGGCATTACCAAGAACAGGCCGCAGCTACCACAATGGCGGCATTACGGCCAACGGATCGTTTATCCCCTTTTATTTCCGATATACTCCTCGCCGTCATTATTATTTATTATCTGACGTGTAATTGATGCAGTGTGAAATGCGTTTTGTTCACATTTTGCCTTCGCGCTCGATTCCATAGTGTCTCAAGGTGACGGCGAAACGAGGATGCTGAAGATTTGATTTTGGCGCCGTTTTACTTTCGCCTTAACACTTATTGAAAATCGAGCATTGACGGCGTAATACAATTGAAAATAATATGGTGGTTTAAACTATAAATAGATCTGCATTTTCAGCCTTAATCTTTTAGATGTCATATTTTATTTAATAAAAGCTGAGCTCGTTATAGTTTTACTTGTTGATTTAATTACAGTTTGTTAATCAAATATGTCTTTGTATCAGCTAAATAATTTTTGGATGAATAAATGGCTTACCTTCAAAGATAAAAAGACGTATATTTATTTTTCATTTATATTCCGATCGTTAATTGTGATAAAGGCTTTTGTGTAATTCTTTAGTCTGTATTCTTCGTCGACTTTTCTTCTTATAAATCCTACCCATTTTTAAACCAATTTTTTTGGATTTCAACATTTTTTTGTGGATATTATTTATTTTTATTTTCTTTTAAACACATTCGTATTAAACGATACTTCTACAACACTGTTGATGAATTATGCGATATTCTAGTATAGTCTATATAACACGATTTTAGGAAAAATAGACACTACGTCTTTAATCCATCAAGAAATTCTATTCGATATTGTGTTTGCCTCTGTCAAAGAAATAAAACAATCCACTTTAAATATTTGCTGGAAAGAGTTATGGCTAGAGGTAGTCACTAGAGAAATGCAGTACCATCAATAGAAGATGGATACGAAAAGATAGATAACATCTGTCATAATATTGACGGGGAAAGATTTAATAATCTGGATATTTAAGATATCGAAAAAATATTGGAGGATTGGGCTTTTAACGAGAGAAACAAGTCGAAATGTTAAGTGAAACTACCATGATTAATGAATCAGAAAGTAGTGCAAATCAGCTACATGTTTTACATTAATGTCAAAAAATTAAAGTTTAGGGTTAGTTAAATTAAAACAATTTTTATAGAATACTGTGCGAACGAGAAAAAAACATCGCACGCGTGACAACAACGGCGAATATCGTTGTTTTAATTTTTTTTCGCACTTGCACACAATAAAAGACTATCATTATTTATAATATTCATTCTTTAGACCTTTTTGGATAAATACAAAAAGTTTGTGACATGTAAGATTTATATTAAAAGACATAACACTGGTGAAATGCTAAATTTTTAGACAACAGTTGCAACCGTGAGGGTGTTTGGGTTTAGAGTCAATGGAAGAACAACTATAAAACAAATGAATAATATCGCGATTTAAATGTAGACCATACACGAAAGTAGAATCTTTACGGTAGACCGAATACTAAAGTAAATTTGTTGCAGTAGACCGCATACTATGTGCATACTATATAAATTAACCAGTGTTATGGCTTGTAGGTAACATGTATATTATATCGATAATGTAAGTTAACCGCAACCGCGCTATGTTAGTAGTCGGCTAGGTGTCGAATAGGATGAGAGCCATAACCTTCGCATGTTTTATAAAATTATTTATGTATGTATTGTAGTATGATGTGTTGCATTTAATTAATTTAATGCCATCTACCCTGCGTTGAATAAATAATTATAAAACAATTAATATAAATTACAATCCAACTGAAATAATATTAAAAAAAATAAATGAACCAGTGTCGTGGTTTTGACACTGGGGGGAATGTTTTTCTGCTATGCCATTCATCCATCTTAGTCAAATAAATTTTTCTTAACTTAATTTTTCCACGGGTCATTTTTGTTTTGTTAAGGCGTGCTTTATGGTGCAGAAGATTTACTCATATGCAAACGGTTACTCAATACCCATACGGTTCATTTTAGCGATCCGTTTAAAATATTGGACAATGGACCATGTATTTAGATACTAACTTCTTTATTAATTTCTATATATTCCTGTTCGTCATGATTTAGGGATTCGATTTAAATAGCCGGAACCAAATCTGACATATTTTTACCGTGAGAACTTCCCCGTACACTTAGTTTCTATTATGATTGAAAATAAAAAAGCTAAGAAATAATATTACGAGAAAAAATAAGATTACGCAAATTTTTTTGGGATCCCTAATAAATTTCTTGATTTATTTCTTTACTCGAATGGATTTATTAAAAATACATATGACAAATTGCGTACGATACGAATCATTTTTCTTTCCCACCATTTTTTTACCTGAATGTTTATAAAAGGATTAAGGGATATCATGACAATCGATACGTTTATAAAAACAATAACGGGATATAAATGGCGATGTTCCCGAGCAAAAAAAAAACATCAACCCTTACGTGCAAGAAAAAAAGATGATGATGACGATCTAACAATCTGTGGCATTTTTGCTTTTGAAAAAAATAATATATATATACAGACGATTTTTAAATATGATACAAAAATACAAAATACGATATGATTGATTTATGAACCGGATCAAATGCGTTTTTCTACGTGCAACAATAGAGTGCAGCTTGCACAATGGCCGCAGCACGGACACGTGTTGTGTTTTGATATTAAAAAACGAATCAAATAAAAGCTAAATAGTTGAAAATCAAATTGATTAAAAATGGAAAAAGCGAAACGATTCCAATTGCTTTTGATATAATATGTTTTATTGTGGGTTTTAATTGGGATAAAAATCTCAAGGTGGGATTCAAATTTTTTATATGCCTTAACGATCTGGATTATTTAGAGAGCGATATTCAAATTTGAAGCAATTTGAATAAGCAAAATTATTCAACATCTGCTCTTTTGTCTTTATCAACGTTTCCTCACGGCACGCGCCCTTTGATGTGATCCACTCGTTGTTCTTAAATATGTTTACTGCTACACATTGATTAGAATCGCCCCCCAAAATTATCTATCAGGGGTATTTGAATAGTATGATATACATAATAAAAAAATGTATAAACTAATCGTTCATATCCATGATATAATTAACGAAGAGAAATTTAATTATTAGAAATTAATTTTTAGAAATGCATTCAAATCGCTTTTAATCATCGAACAATATCTCGTAAGAAAACGCGTCCGATCTTGATTAAATTATGTTTTTGCATTATTTTTTTAATTGTTTGCAATATCTGATGAGTCGACAATTGCACGTCATTTTGTCCAGTTGCATTAAAAAATAAACGGGTCACCCGAAAAAGAGACAGGTGTCCGTTTACCGGCTCGAGAGAGAGAGTCGGCACCAGTAATTAACACCTTGTGGCACCTGTATTAACGACTAAGTCATGTCTCGTTACTGACTCAGTTAACGGTTATTGATAATCATTTCGCCATTATCCGATATGGCCATTGTTGGATTTATCGACAGTTTATAGACTCGATTAGAAACGATTGTTTTTTCGAGGTCGACGCAACGAGCGAGTGTGTAGCTTATCTAACATTGACCTTGTTTGGCGTTATGACGAGTAGTTTTCTAGTGTCTTTATTATTTTTGTGAAATCCGGTAGGGCTCTTCATCACTGTCCCGAGATAGTATCGAGGTTGGCAACTGTTTTCTACGTTTTTACACTAGAGAAGACAGAAGGGTAAAATTGTAAATCAATCATATGCGGCTGTCGTCGGGTGTGTTCCTATCGAATAACCGTGAAAAAGGTTTAAAACACGAGGGTTCCTCTTGACAACAATGGGATCTGAAGGATTCAAAAGAAATTTGGCAAGAGCGGATACGTGTTGAAATAGATTGGAATGACATCAGAATTTTTTTAATTCACGCCCTGTAGATTGCAGATGGCGGATGAAAATGATCTAAATTTAATATTATTTTATAAATTAATAAAATTAATAAAGAAAATTGAATAGAAGACTAAAAAGGCAAGGACTATATTAAGCACCTTTTATGCTTCTCTTACACCTTCCTTTGTTGTTATATTATATTACAGGAATGATTTGCCTGTCTCCATCAGGGTATTTAGCATTAAATTAATTAAATGCAACACATCAAACTACATACATAAATAATTCTATAAAACATTTGAAGGTAATGGGTCTCATCCTATTTGACACCTATCCGATTACTAATTTAGCTCGGTCGCAGTTAACTTACATTATCGAAATAATATACATGTTACCTACAAGCCATAACACTGCTTAAACTATATAGTATGCATATAGTATACGGTCTACTGCAACGAATTTACTTTAGTATTCGGTCTACCGGAAAGATTATACTTTCGTGTATAGTCTACCTTTAAATCGCGATATTATTAATTTGTTTTATAGTGGTTCTTCCATTGACTCTAAACCCAAACACGCCCACGGTTGCAACTGTTGTCTAAAAATTTAGCATTTCACCAGTGTTATGTCTTGTAGGTAACATGCATATTATTTCAATAATGTAATGAATTCAGGGAATGCTTTATAACACTGGCCAGAAGTGACTCATTTCCCTTGCATCTTTAGAATCTTTCTCGAATCTTTATATGAGTGAATAGCGCCTTTAATGCAAGAGAAAGGAAACATCGCATATACATTATTGGAAGAAGTAGGGTGCTTTACAAATAAATCACAAGTACTCACCGAAGATATAGAGAGGTGAATTGCTTAACTTCAAACAATAATTTAAAACAGACGAAAAAAGCAGTTGTTTTGATGAGATTTATTTCAGCAGCGAAGAAATATTCTCAACTATGAACCAAATAAAAAGTAAACTTAGAAGCAGAATAATGGATGAAAATTTACAATCATGTATTCAATTAAAAATAAGTAGCTATTTGCCGGATATAGTAAAGCTATCAAAGTCGATGCATGAACACCCTTCTAATTATTTTTTTAAATAAAATATCTTTTTTGGCCTTTAAAATCCATATCCTATACATATATACGGCTCTCTGGTACCTTTGTTATCCTGTTTGCATGACAATTTGGCTCTTCTCACTTGACAAACTGCCGACCCCTGGTTTATGGTATCATTTATTAATCGGTTAAATAAATAATTATGTTTTTCTAATATTTATATATTTATTTTATATGTGGGTTGTGTTTATGTGCAATTATTAGTATGGGGTTAAGTAAAATTAGGGGGAAAAGTCTAGGAATACAAATCAGAAAAAGGTTCGATTTTCGTGTCAAAAATAAGCAACTTGTTTTTTTTAATAGATCCAATCATCTCATAAATATGTTATGATCTATCGGCATTCGCTAATTCTCCTAAGTTGATTTAAAAAACAATCAAACCAAACCACGATAAGCCAATTAGTTCATATCGTACGTACCCATCGATATCCACGTGCACCAACATAACAACCCAATTTGGACAAACGCCACGAATGCTCGCCTGCACGCCAGTATCGCTGAATTATTATCTCATTATAGACGTTAATCTATGGTGATTCCGGCGCGCAGGGGGGGTCGCGCTCCCCAAAAAAACGGAAAATAATAGCAAATGTCGGAAACCACCCAAAGTGCAGCATCATTTGTAATAAAAATGGCGAAATCAAAAAATGGATGCCACTCATTCGGGCACATTTGAAGAGGGGCCCTTCCGCTCTCCACGGGCGCCGCGGGTCCCCACGGAGAGGACCCTTTGGACAATGCCCGCCAACAATGGACCTCACAGTCTTGCAGAAATAATCGCTGGATGTGGGCCAATAGACTAATAACCGCAGAAGGGTGGGTGCCTTTTCCCATCAGATCGAGGCCCATTGTGACGCATTTGATCCGGTGCGCGCACTTGATCGGCTGTTGTTGTTGGCAAACAACATTTATTGCAACACGTGCGAAATAAAGCAATTTTTAACATGATTTTTGCAAACAAAAAATAAATAAAAACTTAATTTAAATTAAAATGAAAAAATGAAAAATTTGTACCAAAATTACGCTTAGAATAAACAACAAAGACATCTGAAGATATTGATATAAAAAGTGGTGTAAGTCGATATAAAGTGGTGAAAGTATCGAATCGAAAAGGCCATCGCGACATTTATCCGGATGAAAAAATCTTTGTAGACATAATTTGAGTCGAATTATGAAAATAAGGTTCGTGAAATGTGTTCTTAGTCCTTCTGTACGGGTAGAGTTGTAGGAGAGGGGATTAAATCCTTAGAAGCTTTCGAATTGTGGATGTACAGACGCATGCTACGTATCAGTTGAATGGATAGAATTGACGGATGGAGAGCAATGACAGGACAACGGTGACCTCCATGATCGCCAACGTTCGATAGAAGACACGACACGAAAGAAAACCCCAAAATATTGTATATTATGGAGATCTTAAAATGTTACTTTTGGCGAGACTTCTATGCATAAAACTATTTGTACAATCGTTTGCAATAGAGACGTGAAGATCTTGAAGATGACGAGTACACCAGAACATCAACAGATGATGACAACGTCTAAAAAGTGAAGAAAATAATTATGGACAATCACTGAATCAACACTAAATATGTTGTTGAGGGTGTTAGAATATTATCTAGCTCATACCAGGCATTTTCTCGAGTGTTTGGGACATGTGACGTATTCCAAAATTTTGAATACACATTACTAAGAAGTTACTGAATGATGTAAAAAATTATCCAGAACTTATCTACAGTTGAAAGAGAGGAAATCTTCATAGAAACCCCCATTCAGGGGGTAGTGTCGGATTCTTACCGGCTATAACTGCACCTCCACTTCAAACCGAACACACGGTATTGTCTTGCGATATTCTGCGTTGTGGTGACTGTCTTTCAGATAGTAATCTTACCCCATCACATCAACCACCTTTATTTTGCGACTTCTTTACTATCGCTACTAATCCGGCAAATGTGGTAAACTCTTGACTCGATCTTGATCTTGAACTATATAAAGTTTCCATAAAGCTTCGATGGATAACGTCTCTTAAAGATGAGCTCGGCGTTTTTCCATATTAGTGGTATTTCAAAGTAGTGTATTTGCTGATTCGGTTGAGGTACTGTCTGAAGCATCCGTGTCCAGTCAAAAGCTGGCCTACATGCTAGCAGTTTTTGATCCAGGGTTCGATCGCTGGGATCATTTTGTGAATTCATCTCCTGTTTGTTGCGTCATTCCAGCGATCCTGCCACTTTCTATTAGGCGAAGGCGTACTCTTTTCCGGTGCTCAGTTATCGTTGAGTTTGGTTCACCCTTTGAGTATCCGTAGAACTCTTTACGCTCTTCGGTCATCAGGTCTATTGTAAGTAGACGGCCAGCATTAACACGGTTGATTACGCGAAGATGGCTCTCAGCGCTTTGTACTGAGTCTCTGTCTTTGTACTCTTGCGAGATTTTTCCTGGATTTCATAGCTTGAGTCCATATTGGTACTCCGTACAAGAGTATGGACTATATCAAGAACTACTCAAACAGGTCATAACTGGTGATGAAACATAGATGTATGGATATTTGTGTCGAAACAAAGGCCCAATCATTCCAATTGAAGCTTCCTGTAGAGGTATAGCCGAAAAAGATCGTCAATTCCTATTGAATGTGAGAGTAAATCTCAATATTTTTTTCGATTTCAACGACAGTGTATCATGAGTTTATTCCACTAGGTCGTAAGATCAATAAGGAGCCGTTGGTCTAAAAAAATCTGAAGAAAACCCTCGATTTGAGTTGATAGAACTCATAGAAATTGAAGCAAGATATTGCACCAGGTTAAGGATAACGTTTTGTAGCCATTGAGGAGATAATGACAGAACGCCATAATAAAAATTGCGTTCTCGAGATGCTTCGAAGATTAGAGAGTTGTCTTATATTTATAATATTTAATATCTGATAAAGACTACTTTAAAAAGAGCGAAACGAATATTTTATTATTTTCGTATATAAGCATCGACTTTCACAGCTTGAGAATCTCCGAGACCATAAAATATATTCTCACGGACAATAATAAATAATATATAATAATAATAATAATAAATAAGCATCCGCGATCATCAGAAGGCGGGCTGAACAAACAAAACGTCTTCTTCCCCCAATTACGTATGCGTAACACCGCGTAATAACCAGTTGGCTGGCCGTGATCATCATCGGCTAACTCAGTCTTCGGCCACAAAGTGACAACTACATCATCATCATCGCCGTCCGATTTTGCATAGAATCCTGCATAATACAAATATCGCGTGACGTTATTACAAAAATTGTTTACACTATCAAAGCGCGATTAATTTAGCGCGCAAATAATTCGGCGCGTTTCCGCAAATTTAAAATCCAGCAGCCAAATATTCTCAGATTCACTGTTAATTTATTTAGTGTAATTTTACGCAGTAACATCATGAAAATTACATTTTTTTACATGTTGCAAAAATCTCTTGCCACCGCGAAAGCGTAATGACATCGCCAATACCATCTGCGTCATCTCGTTGATTAATTGTTTGCCACTATCGCGACACAAATCCGTCAAAAATGTTTTAATGGTGACAAATGGCTTCATAAATTTGTCAATATTTTTTTTTATAAAATATTAATACGGTCCCGTAAACGGTGATGTAAAGTTAGCAGGAGGTACGGAATTCCGACGGAACATCTTAAAAACGCACCCATCTCAAAGATGATAAATGGTAGCGTTCTTTAACAGGTTTAATTTTTACAAATAACAGACCACACACGCAATACAATCAAATTAATTGCAAATGCAATTATTATTCATTGAATCCGTTGAATGAACGGCGGTCGACCGTTATAAGATGCTGTAAAAATTCAAAAATTTTCATTTTGATAATGAGTCATTATTATCGGACATGCGTTATTTATTAATGAGATACACTTCTGCGAGCAATATTTGGAATGTGCTAAATTGATGACCGATAATTTGTCTTTTATGGCCGGTGACTTGCAGCTTCTCGTTTTTTTTAAACCGTAAACGTTTCATATATGGTAGAATTCATTTCGCATTGTGTTAGCACGTGCGTGCAACATCTTCATATCTTCGATTGGGTTCAATATTATCATTTTTCAGTGATTGTAAACATTTATTTTTTTATTTAAATGTACGCATGTGGCGAATTTATTTACCTCTTCGTTTTTGAACATGTGCAATTTTAATAAAAATTATTATAAACTTTAATCATAGTACAATTAGTGAATACTGATGCATATTAAATTCACATGTACTCTATTTATTAGTTTTTGTTTAATTATGACATAAAAATTATCGATATTCAAAAATTCACGTCAGAGCTTTTGGCAAACTAACATTTCTAATGATTCTTGATTCAAAAATATACAAGGGGTTTAATTATTATTGATTATTATTGCAACAGTTCAGCACGTGATTTAGTATTTAGATTTTTATGGTATTCAAGATACAACCAACTAGAGCTTTGAACCAGAAATAAACCGAAAACCGGTATTGAACCGAAAAAAATATCGGTTTATTTCGGTTCGGTACATATTATAAAACGGGCGTTATCACAATCTTACTCTCCAGCAACACAAGTTAATCGATCCCTCATGGTGGCTCGAAACCAACCGCGTCGTCCGAAGGGGGTCTATATAATGTAAAATAGACCACGAGCATTTAAAGTCAAGATATTGATAAATTCTTCATTAAAATATTGTCATTTTTTTAAAAATGGATTATTCTAAAAATAAAAATAGCTTCATAATTTGGTCGATATTTTAGATTTTTTAACTAATAAATATGACGCTCGCCTGAGCTTTCGCAGCATGTCACATGTAAATTACACCCCCACGTGGCACATCGTACCGGATGCGAGCGAGAAAAATCATTGCATGCCTTGCAACAGCAGCGAATATTGTTGTTTTTAATTTTTTTTCGCAATTGCAGACAATAAAGGACAATGATTATTTATAATATTTATTCTTTGTCTAAAGAATAATAATAAAATGTTATAAATTATGATAGAAAATACATTTTTATTACAAATTTTACATTTAAAAAATAATCACTCGGAAACGAACCAAAAATCGAAAAAAACCCGCTATTTTTTCCGGAACTAAAAACGAAACGATATATTTTTTAAATGAACCAAAACGAAAAAATTAACGGATCAAAGTATCGTAAAAGTATCTTGATTTTTATCATTTTTTTTTTCAATTTTTTTATGGAAGAAAACCTTTTTTTTTTACATCGGTGTTTTTCTGTTGAAGATGCGATATTTTTTTAATTATTTTGATATTATTAACCATAAACGCTTGGATTCATTACTGATTCGATAGTTATATTTTTCTACTCATCCATTGACTAATACTAATGCAAATTTGAAATGTGGTTTTATATATTCAGTTTTTTTCACGGTATTTCAGGTTTGATTTCAGCGTCCAGAATTTTGTGGTGATTCTATGAAATATTTTATTTCCCGATGTTGCATCAAGTTCTCTTCGAATAGTACTTTTTCCACTTCTCGCAACCCTCTGACTAATATATAATATATTTTTTTTTAAAAATACGCATAAAACTCTCATAAATGATATACCGATGGTGTCAAAAATTCTATGAGCCAAGTTCTCGGTATTTGAATTTTATAATAATTTATATTTAAAATAAAAAATAATTTTAGAAAAATGGAGCTAGAAAAAAAATTTACGTATTTTTTATTTATTCTGCGATGCGTAAAATGAATCCGCCTCGGGTGTAATTTGAATCGAGCATTAAAATATCTTGTGTTTTTCATCGAGATTTTATTTATTTTAAATTATAATCGCGCGGCAGTCATACGCTGAAAAAAGTGCAAAATTTCCAAGACCGGATAAAATAATTTCATAGCCACAGGCGTGAAAGACAAAACGCTCATCTTCCCCGTTTGTATAATAATAATATTATTCATCCAGCGCTTCTCAAAACGGTGTAGTTTTTCAGATAAAGACTTCGATCATAAAAAAAGTGATACATAAAGCATCGGTCGTTATCAATCGTCATGACAGATAATAACAAGCCCCGCAAGACCGGCACGAAAATGTTTTCTCCATCGGAGATATCCATTTGTTGAATCCACAATGGAAGCAAACGATGCAACCGAGTTTGCCGTTTGGTTTTTACTCGTATTTTTTTTTTACGTTCGACGTTTTGTTCACTAAATGCAGGGTGAGTAAAAATCACTAATGACTTAATGACAACCTTGCCAGAGTGATTTCTGTATGCAATACCTAAACAAGTTCTTCAACGCTCGAGTCCCATTGTCAGTGATTCGGTTTGATAGGTCTTTTAGAGCTCATAATGGACAAATATATGATTTTCATTGTAATGCATTGATTATACACGTTTCGCGCTTGATGGAGATACCATGGACACTCCATCGAACGGTACTAAATGACATATATTTAGCTGAAAATAAATCGACGCATTCTTTAACGGTGATCTGATAAGAATCGGGTGACTTCGTGTTTTGCCGGAAGCTCCTCGTGAACTCTGCATGTATTTGAACTTTTGGCCATAAGCCAACAAGTGTACGAAATATGGAATTTGACAGCAATCAAAATAAATTGCTCTATTTAGTTTAAAAATAGAATCGACATCCTCTGAATGCATACGTGATGACTATATCACAGTATTAAAAACGTTTATATTAAAACAAATATGCGTAACCGTCCATTATCTCATTTTACAAAGGTAAACTAGGGTCTCTTACAAATCATTCTATTAAAGAGCAATAAAACGGACAAAAATCAACATCATCATCTACCCTTCTATTTTACAATTTAAAACGTTTAGCAAACGATGTCGAATAAATAGGATAAATACAGAGTTGGCCACGCTGAGGGTAACACCTACAAAATAATTTTCCTATGAACAATGTTTTTGTTATTTTTCGAAATCTTTTTTAGACTTGTTCATTCCATTTACTATCAATGAGTGAAAAAAATATAAATAATATAAGGCGATGGTTTTTTTTGCGGGGTTTTAAAGCGTAAAAATACCATCAAGAATCAATTGGTTTTTTTTATTTTCATTTTTATATGTATGAGTTTAAAATACAATCAATCCTCCTGTCGAGCTTCATAGAGCGGTTTTTGCAAAAGTTCCTCAAATAGTGCTCTTTTCTATAGCGCTGCTTTCAATTTGTAATACAATTAAAAAACCTAACCACAAATTTAGTTTCTATAGCGCGAATTATAATAGCGTGATCGTAATCTCGGCGCTATAGGAGGGTAGGTTCTACGTAAATAAAATATTATTTAAGGTAAATAAAACGTAATAACAGTAGTGTGTAACATTTCATAATCGATTTAGTTGTAATGAATTATTAAAAGACTAAATGTCTTTTATGGTAATTTATTTTTCACAAATATTTACTATTTAACATATTGTGCAGTTTTTATAAAATGAGGGCACATGTAGAAGTTACATCTTTCCCAGTTTTGACCCAGATCAGATATCATTCATGTAACACAACTCAATAAATCCTAAACTGTGACATCATGTTCTTGTTGTATGGGATAATGCCCCATTTTTAAAACGTAGTATAGCAAATATTTGGGAAGCGAAATCCTTAAACATATACGGATTAGTTTATTTATTTTCATAAAGGCAATGCGTGATTGGCATTAGAGAATAAATAACCCAGGTCGCCAATCACGCATAAAAACATAATAATAACATGAAAAAAAGAACACATATACAATAAAGAAAAGAAAAGAATTATAAAATCTCATATAAAATATCTACAAAACGGCTAT